>JAODUO010002007.1:22500-44027 GCA_025642075.2 Ridgeia piscesae | reverse complement strand
TATGAGGATATCAAACATGGTTAATTAAGAGACACGTAACATAATTATTATGAGGATTCAAACACGGTTAATTAAGAGACACGTAACATAATTATTATGAGGATATCAAACAGGTTAATTAAGAGACACTAACATAATTATTATGGGGATTCAAACAGGTTTAAATTTAAGAGACACTAACATAATTATTATGAGGATATCAAACAGGTTAATTAAGAGACACTAACATAATTATTATGGGGATATCAAACACGGTTAATTAAGAGACACTAACATAATTATTATGAGGATATCAAACAGGTTAATTAAGAGACACTAACATAATTATTATGAGAATATCAAACAGGTTAATTAAGAGACACATAAATAATTATTATGAGGATATCAAACATGGTTAATTAAGAGACACTAACATAATTATTATAGGATATCAAACATGGTTAATTAAGAGACACTAACATAATTATTATGAGGATATCAAACATGGTTAATTAAGAGACACTAACAAATTATTATAAGGATATCAAACATGGTTAATTAAGAGACACGTAACATAATTATTATGAGGATATCAAACATGGTTAATTAAGAGACACTAACATAATTATTATGAGGATATCAAACATGGTTAATTAAGAGACACGTAACATAATTATTATGAGGATATCAAACAGGTTAATTAAGAGACACTAACATAATTATTATGAGGATATCAAACAGGTTAATTAAGAGACACGTAACATAATTATTATGAGGATATCAAACACGGTTAATTAAGAGACACGTAACATAATTATTATGAGGATATCAAACACGGTTAATTAAGAGACACATAACATAATTATTATGGGGAATATCAAACAGGTTAATTAAGAGACACTAACATAATTATTATGAGGATATCAAACATGGTTAATTAAGAGACACTAACATAATTATTATGAGGATATCAAACATGGTTAATTAAGAGACACATAACATAATTATTATGAGGATATCAAACATGGTTAATTAAGAGACACGTAACATAATTATTATGGGGATATCAAACAGGTTAATTAAGAGACACGTAACATAATTATTATGAGGATATCAAACATGGTTAATTAAGAGACACATAACATAATTATTATGAGGATATCAAACAGGTTAATTAAGAGACACTAACATAATTATTATGAGGATATCAAACATGGTTAATTAAGAGACACGTAACATAATTATTATGAGGATATCAAACATGGTTAATTAAGAGACACGTAACATAATTATTATGAGGATATCAAACATGGTTAATTAAGAGACACGTAACATAATTATTATGAGGATATCAAACACGGTTAATTAAGAGACACATAACATAATTATTATGAGGATATCAAACATGGTTAATTAAGAGACACGTAACATAATTATTATGAGGATATCAAACATGGTTAATTAAGAGACACGTAACATAATTATTATGAGGATATCAAACATGGTTAATTAAGAGACACTAACATAATTATTATGAGATATCAAACATGGTTAATTAAGAGACACATAACATAATTATTATGAGGATATCAAACATGGTTAATTAAGAGACACGTAACATAATTATTATGAGGATATCAAACATGGTTAATTAAGAGACACGTAACATAATTATTATGAGGATATCAAACATGGTTAATTAAGAGACACGTAACATAATTATTATGAGGATATCAAACATGGTTAATTAAGAGACACATAACATAATTATTATGAGGATATCAAACATGGTTAATTAAGAGACACATAACATAATTATTATGAGGATATCAAACACGGTTAATTAAGAGACACGTAACATAATTATTATGAGGATATCAAACATGGTTAATTAAGAGACACGTAACATAATTATTATGAGGATATCAAACATGGTTAATTAAGAGACACGTAACATAATTATTATGAGGATATCAAACATGGTTAATTAAGAGACACGTAACATAATTATTATGAGGATATCAAACACGGTTAATTAAGAGACACGTAACATAATTATTATGAGGATATCAAACATGGTTAATTAAGAGACACGTAACATAATTATTATGAGGATATCAAACATGGTTAATTAAGAGACACATAACATAATTATTATGAGGATATCAAACATGGTTAATTAAGAGACACGTAACATAATTATTATGAGGATATCAAACATGGTTAATTAAGAGACACATAACATAATTATTATGAGGATATCAAACACGGTTAATTAAGAGACACATAACATAATTATTATGAGGATATCAAACACGGTTAATTAAGAGACACGTAACATAATTATTATGAGGATATCAAACATGGTTAATTAAGAGACACGTAACATAATTATTATGAGGATATCAAACATGGTTAATTAAGAGACACGTAACATAATTATTATGAGGATATCAAACATGGTTAATTAAGAGACACGTAACATAATTATTATGAGGATATCAAACATGGTTAATTAAGAGACACGTAACATAATTATTATGAGGATATCAAACATGGTTAATTAAGAGACACGTAACATAATTATTATGAGGATATCAAACATGGTTAATTAAGAGACACGTAACATAATTATTATGAGGATATCAAACATGGTTAATTAAGAGACACGTAACATAATTATTATGAGGATATCAAACATGGTTAATTAAGAGACACGTAACATAATTATTATGAGGATATCAAACATGGTTAATTAAGAGACACGTAACATAATTATTATGAGGATATCAAACATGGTTAATTAAGAGACACGTAACATAATTATTATGAGGATATCAAACATGGTTAATTAAGAGACACGTAACATAATTATTATGAGGATATCAAACATGGTTAATTAAGAGACACGTAACATAATTATTATGAGGATATCAAACATGGTTAATTAAGAGACACGTAACATAATTATTATGAGGATATCAAACATGGTTAATTAAGAGACACGTAACATAATTATTATGAGGATATCAAACATGGTTAATTAAGAGACACGTAACATAATTATTATGAGGATATCAAACACGGTTAATTAAGAGACACGTAACATAATTATTATGAGGATATCAAACACGGTTAATTAAGAGACACGTAACATAATTATTATGAGGATATCAAACATGGTTAATTAAGAGACACGTAACATAATTATTATGAGGATATCAAACACGGTTAATTAAGAGACACGTAACATAATTATTATGAGGATATCAAACACGGTTAATTAAGAGACACGTAACATAATTATTATGAGGATATCAAACATGGTTAATTAAGAGACACATAACATAATTATTATGAGGATATCAAACATGGTTAATTAAGAGACACGTAACATAATTATTATGAGGATATCAAACACGGTTAATTAAGAGACACGTAACATAATTATTATGAGGATATCAAACACGGTTAATTAAGAGACACATAACATAATTATTATGAGGATATCAAACATGGTTAATTAAGAGACACATAACATAATTATTATGAGGATATCAAACATGGTTAATTAAGAGACACGTAACATAATTATTATGAGGATATCAAACATGGTTAATTAAGAGACACATAACATAATTATTATGAGGATATCAAACATGGTTAATTAAGAGACACGTAACATAATTATTATGAGGATATCAAACATGGTTAATTAAGAGACACGTAACATAATTATTATGAGGATATCAAACATGGTTAATTAAGAGACACGTAACATAATTATTATGAGGATATCAAACATGGTTAATTAAGAGACACGTAACATAATTATTATGAGGATATCAAACATGGTTAATTAAGAGACACGTAACATAATTATTATGAGGATATCAAACATGGTTAATTAAGAGACACGTAACATAATTATTATGAGGATATCAAACATGGTTAATTAAGAGACACGTAACATAATTATTATGAGGATATCAAACATGGTTAATTAAGAGACACGTAACATAATTATTATGAGGATATCAAACATGGTTAATTAAGAGACACGTAACATAATTATTATGAGGATATCAAACATGGTTAATTAAGAGACACGTAACATAATTATTATGAGGATATCAAACATGGTTAATTAAGAGACACGTAACATAATTATTATGAGGATATCAAACATGGTTAATTAAGAGACACGTAACATAATTATTATGAGGATATCAAACATGGTTAATTAAGAGACACGTAACATAATTATTATGAGGATATCAAACATGGTTAATTAAGAGACACGTAACATAATTATTATGAGGATATCAAACATGGTTAATTAAGAGACACGTAACATAATTATTATGAGGATATCAAACACGGTTAATTAAGAGACACGTAACATAATTATTATGAGGATATCAAACACGGTTAATTAAGAGACACGTAACATAATTATTATGAGGATATCAAACATGGTTAATTAAGAGACACATAACATAATTATTATGAGGATATCAAACATGGTTAATTAAGAGACACATAACATAATTATTATGAGGATATCAAACATGGTTAATTAAGAGACACATAACATAATTATTATGAGGATATCAAACATGGTTAATTAAGAGACACGTAACATAATTATTATGAGGATATCAAACATGGTTAATTAAGAGACACGTAACATAATTATTATGAGGATATCAAACATGGTTAATTAAGAGACACATAACATAATTATTATGAGGATATCAAACATGGTTAATTAAGAGACACGTAACATAATTATTATGAGGATATCAAACACGGTTAATTAAGAGACACATAACATAATTATTATGAGGATGTCAAACATGGTTAATAAAGAGACACGTAACATAATTATTATGAGGATATCAAACATGGTTAATTAAGAGACACGTAACATAATTATTATGAGGATATCAAACATGGTTAATTAAGAGACACGTAACATAATTATTATGAGGATATCAAACATGGTTAATTAAGAGACACATAACATAATTATTATGAGGATATCAAACATGGTTAATTAAGAGACACGTAACATAATTATTATGAGGATATCAAACATGGTTAATTAAGAGACACGTAACATAATTATTATGAGGATATCAAACATGGTTAATTAAGAGACACGTAACATAATTATTATGAGGATATCAAACACGGTTAATTAAGAGACACGTAACATAATTATTATGAGGATATCAAACATGGTTAATTAAGAGACACGTAACATAATTATTATGAGGATATCAAACATGGTTAATTAAGAGACACGTAACATAATTATTATGAGGATATCAAACACGGTTAATTAAGAGACACATAACATAATTATTATGAGGATATCAAACATGGTTAATTAAGAGACACGTAACATAATTATTATGAGGATATCAAACATGGTTAATTAAGAGACACATAACATAATTATTATGAGGATATCAAACATGGTTAATTAAGAGACACGTAACATAATTATTATGAGGATATCAAACATGGTTAATTAAGAGACACGTAACATAATTATTATGAGGATATCAAACATGGTTAATTAAGAGACACGTAACATAATTATTATGAGGATATCAAACATGGTTAATTAAGAGACACGTAACATAATTATTATGAGGATATCAAACATGGTTAATTAAGAGACACGTAACATAATTATTATGAGGATATCAAACACGGTTAATTAAGAGACACGTAACATAATTATTATGAGGATATCAAACATGGTTAATTAAGAGACACATAACATAATTATTATGAGGATATCAAACATGGTTAATTAAGAGACACGTAACATAATTATTATGAGGATATCAAACACGGTTAATTAAGAGACACGTAACATAATTATTATGAGGATATCAAACATGGTTAATTAAGAGACACGTAACATAATTATTATGATGATGTCAAACACGGTTAATTAAGAGACACGTAACATAATTATTATGAGGATATCAAACATGGTTAATTAAGAGACACGTAACATAATTATTATGAGGATATCAAACATGGTTAATTAAGAGACACATAACATAATTATTATGAGGATATCAAACATGGTTAATTAAGAGACACGTAACATAATTATTATGAGGATATCAAACATGGTTAATTAAGAGACACGTAACATAATTATTATGATGATGTCAAACACGGTTAATTAAGAGACACGTAACATAATTATTATGAGGATATCAAACACGGTTAATTAAGAGACACATAACATAATTATTATGAGGATATCAAACATGGTTAATTAAGAGACACGTAACATAATTATTATGAGGATATCAAACATGGTTAATTAAGAGACACGTAACATAATTATTATGAGGATATCAAACATGGTTAATTAAGAGACACGTAAATAAGGATATCAAACATGGTTAATTAAGAGACACGTAACATAATTATTATGAGGATATCAAACATGTTTGATATCCTCATAATAATTATGTTATGTGTCTCTTAATTAACCGTGTTTGATATTCTCATAATAATTATGTTATGTGTCTCTTAATTAACCATGTTTGATATCCTCATAATAATTATGTTACGTGTCTCTTAATTAACCGTGTGTTTGATATCTTCATAATAATTATGTTACGTGTCTCTTAATTAACCATGTTTGATATCCTCATAATAATTATGTTACGTGTCTCTTAATTAACCGTGTTTGATATCCTCATAATAATTATGTTACGTGTCTCTTAATTAACCATGTTTGATATCCTCATAATAATTATGTTATGTGTCTCTTAATTAACCGTGTTTGATATTCTCATAATAATTATGTTATGTGTCTCTTAATTAACCGTGTTTGATATCCTCATAATAATTATGTTACGTGTCTCTTAATTAACCATGTTTGATATCCTCATAATAATTATGTTACGTGTCTCTTAATTAACCATGTTTGATATCCTCATAATAATTATGTTACGTGTCTCTTAATTAACCATGTTTGATATCCTCATAATAATTATGTTACGTGTCTCTTAATTAACCGTGTTTGATATCCTCATAATAATTATGTTACGTGTCTCTTTATTAACCATGTTTGACATCCTCATAATAATTATGTTACGTGTCTCTTAATTAACCATGTTTGATATCCTCATAATAATTATGTTACGTGTCTCTTAATTAACCGTGTTTGATATCCTCATAATAATTGTGTTATGTGTCTCTTAATTAACCATGTTTGATATCCTCATAATAATTATGTTACGTGTCTCTTAATTAACCATGTTTGATATCCTTATAATAATTATGTTACGTGTCTCTTAATTAACCATGTTTGATATCCTCATAATAATTATGTTACGTGTCTCTTAATTAACCGTGTTTGACATCCTCATAATAATTATGTTACGTGTCTCTTAATTAACCATGTTTGATATCCTCATAATAATTATGTTACGTGTCTCTTAATTAACCGTGTTTGATATCCTCATAATAATTGTGTTATGTGTCTCTTAATTAACCATGTTTGATATCCTCATAATAATTATGTTACGTGTCTCTTAATTAACCATGTTTGATATCCTCATAATAATTATGTTACGTGTCTCTTAATTAACCATGTTTGATATCCTCATAATAATTATGTTATGTGTCTCTTAATTAACCATGTTTGATATCCTCATAATAATTATGTTATGTGTCTCTTAATTAACCATGTTTGATATCCTCATAATAATTATATTATGTGTCTCTTAATTAACCGTGTTTGATATTCTCATAATAATTATGTTATGTGTCTCTTAATTAACCGTGTTTGATATCCTCATAATAATTATGTTATGTGTCTCTTAATTAACCGTGTTTGATATCCTCATAATAATTATGTTACGTGTCTCTTAATTAACCGTGTTTGATATCCTCATAATAATTATGTTATGTGTCTCTTAATTAACCGTGTTTGATATTCTCATAATAATTATGTTATGTGTCTCTTAATTAACCGTGTTTGATATCCTCATAATAATTATGTTACGTGTCTCTTAATTAACCGTGTTTGATATCTTCATAATAATTATGTTACGTGTCTCTTAATTAACCATGTTTGATATCCTCATAATAATTATGTTACGTGTCTCTTAATTAACCATGTTTGATATCCTCATAATAATTGTGTTATGTGTCTCTTAATTAACCATGTTTGATATCCTCATAATAATTATGTTACGTGTCTCTTAATTAACCATGTTTGATATCCTCATAATAATTATGTTACGTGTCTCTTAATTAACCGTGTTTGACATCCTCATAATAATTATGTTACGTGTCTCTTAATTAACCATGTTTGATATCCTCATAATAATTATGTTACGTGTCTCTTAATTAACCATGTTTGATATCCTCATAATAATTATGTTACGTGTCTCTTAATTAACCATGTTTGATATCCTCATAATAATTATGTTATGTGTCTCTTAATTAACCATGTTTGATATCCTCATAATAATTATGTTACGTGTCTCTTAATTAACCATGTTTGATATCCTCATAATAATTATGTTACGTGTCTCTTAATTAACCATGTTTGATATCCTCATAATAATTATGTTACGTGTCTCTTAATTAACCGTGTTTGATATCCTCATAATAATTATGTTACGTGTCTCTTAATTAACCATGTTTGATATCCTCATAATAATTATGTTATGTGTCTCTTAATTAACCATGTTTGATATCCTCATAATAATTATGTTACGTGTCTCTTAATTAACCGTGTTTGATATCCTCATAATAATTATGTTATGTGTCTCTTAATTAACCGTGTTTGATATTCTCATAATAATTATGTTATGTGTCTCTTAATTAACCATGTTCGATATCCTCATAATAATCATGTTACGTGTCTCTTAATTAACCGTGTTTGATATCTTCATAATAATTATGTTACGTGTCTCTTAATTAACCATGTTTGATATCCTCATAATAATTATGTTACGTGTCTCTTAATTAACCGTGTTTGATATCCTCATAATAATTATGTTACGTGTCTCTTAATTAACCGTGTTTGATATCCTCATAATAATTATGTTATGTGTCTCTTAATTAACCGTGTTTGATATTCTCATAATAATTATGTTATGTGTCTCTTAATTAACCGTGTTTGATATCCTCATAATAATTATGTTACGTGTCTCTTAATTAACCATGTTTGATATCCTCATAATAATTATGTTACGTGTCTCTTAATTAACCATGTTTGATATCCTCATAATAATTGTGTTATGTGTCTCTTAATTAACCATGTTTGATATCCTCATAATAATTATGTTACGTGTCTCTTAATTAACCATGTTTGATATCCTCATAATAATTATGTTACGTGTCTCTTAATTAACCGTGTTTGACATCCTCATAATAATTATGTTACGTGTCTCTTAATTAACCATGTTTGATATCCTCATAATAATTATGTTACGTGTCTCTTAATTAACCGTGTTTGATATCCTCATAATAATTGTGTTATGTGTCTCTTAATTAACCATGTTTGATATCCTCATAATAATTATGTTACGTGTCTCTTAATTAACCATGTTTGATATCCTTATAATAATTATGTTACGTGTCTCTTAATTAACCATGTTTGATATCCTCATAATAATTATGTTATGTGTCTCTTAATTAACCATGTTTGATATCCTCATAATAATTATGTTATGTGTCTCTTAATTAACCATGTTTGATATCCTCATAATAATTATATTATGTGTCTCTTAATTAACCGTGTTTGATATTCTCATAATAATTATGTTATGTGTCTCTTAATTAACCGTGTTTGATATCCTCATAATAATTATGTTACGTGTCTCTTAATTAACCGTGTTTGATATCCTCATAATAATTATGTTACGTGTCTCTTAATTAACCGTGTTTGATATCCTCATAATAATTATGTTATGTGTCTCTTAATTAACCGTGTTTGATATTCTCATAATAATTATGTTATGTGTCTCTTAATTAACCGTGTTTGATATCCTCATAATAATTATGTTACGTGTCTCTTAATTAACCGTGTTTGATATCTTCATAATAATTATGTTACGTGTCTCTTAATTAACCATGTTTGATATCCTCATAATAATTATGTTACGTGTCTCTTAATTAACCATGTTTGATATCCTCATAATAATTGTGTTATGTGTCTCTTAATTAACCATGTTTGATATCCTCATAATAATTATGTTACGTGTCTCTTAATTAACCATGTTTGATATCCTCATAATAATTATGTTACGTGTCTCTTAATTAACCGTGTTTGACATCCTCATAATAATTATGTTACGTGTCTCTTAATTAACCATGTTTGATATCCTCATAATAATTATGTTACGTGTCTCTTAATTAACCATGTTTGATATCCTCATAATAATTATGTTACGTGTCTCTTAATTAACCATGTTTGATATCCTCATAATAATTATGTTATGTGTCTCTTAATTAACCATGTTTGATATCCTCATAATAATTATGTTACGTGTCTCTTAATTAACCATGTTTGATATCCTCATAATAATTATGTTACGTGTCTCTTAATTAACCATGTTTGATATCCTCATAATAATTATGTTACGTGTCTCTTAATTAACCGTGTTTGATATCCTCATAATAATTATGTTACGTGTCTCTTAATTAACCATGTTTGATATCCTCATAATAATTATGTTATGTGTCTCTTAATTAACCATGTTTGATATCCTCATAATAATTATGTTACGTGTCTCTTAATTAACCGTGTTTGATATCCTCATAATAATTATGTTATGTGTCTCTTAATTAACCGTGTTTGATATTCTCATAATAATTATGTTATGTGTCTCTTAATTAACCATGTTCGATATCCTCATAATAATCATGTTACGTGTCTCTTAATTAACCGTGTTTGATATCTTCATAATAATTATGTTACGTGTCTCTTAATTAACCATGTTTGATATCCTCATAATAATTATGTTACGTGTCTCTTAATTAACCGTGTTTGATATCCTCATAATAATTATGTTACGTGTCTCTTAATTAACCGTGTTTGATATCCTCATAATAATTATGTTATGTGTCTCTTAATTAACCGTGTTTGATATTCTCATAATAATTATGTTATGTGTCTCTTAATTAACCGTGTTTGATATCCTCATAATAATTATGTTACGTGTCTCTTAATTAACCGTGTTTGATATCTTCATAATAATTATGTTACGTGTCTCTTAATTAACCATGTTTGATATCCTCATAATAATTATGTTACGTGTCTCTTAATTAACCATGTTTGATATCCTCATAATAATTGTGTTATGTGTCTCTTAATTAACCATGTTTGATATCCTCATAATAATTATGTTACGTGTCTCTTAATTAACCATGTTTGATATCCTCATAATAATTATGTTACGTGTCTCTTAATTAACCGTGTTTGACATCCTCATAATAATTATGTTACGTGTCTCTTAATTAACCATGTTTGATATCCTCATAATAATTATGTTACGTGTCTCTTAATTAACCATGTTTGATATCCTCATAATAATTATGTTACGTGTCTCTTAATTAACCATGTTTGATATCCTCATAATAATTATGTTATGTGTCTCTTAATTAACCATGTTTGATATCCTCATAATAATTATGTTACGTGTCTCTTAATTAACCATGTTTGATATCCTCATAATAATTATGTTACGTGTCTCTTAATTAACCATGTTTGATATCCTCATAATAATTATGTTACGTGTCTCTTAATTAACCGTGTTTGATATCCTCATAATAATTATGTTACGTGTCTCTTAATTAACCATGTTTGATATCCTCATAATAATTATGTTATGTGTCTCTTAATTAACCATGTTTGATATCCTCATAATAATTATGTTATGTGTCTCTTAATTAACCGTGTTTGATATCCTCATAATAATTATGTTATGTGTCTCTTAATTAACCGTGTTTGATATTCTCATAATAATTATGTTATGTGTCTCTTAATTAACCATGTTTGATATCCTCATAATAATTATGTTACGTGTCTCTTAATTAACCGTGTTTGATATCCTCATAATAATTATAAACATGTCTCTTAATTAACCATGTTTGATATCCTCATAATAATTATGTTACGTGTCTCTTAATTAACCATGTTTGATATCCTCATAATAATTGTGTTATGTGTCTCTTAATTAACCATGTTTGATATCCTCATAATAATTATGTTACGTGTCTCTTAATTAACCATGTTTGATATCCTCATAATAATTATGTTACGTGTCTCTTAATTAACCGTGTTTGACATCCTCATAATAATTATGTTACGTGTCTCTTAATTAACCATGTTTGATATCCTCATAATAATTATGTTACGTGTCTCTTAATTAACCGTGTTTGATATCCTCATAATAATTGTGTTATGTGTCTCTTAATTAACCATGTTTGATATCCTCATAATAATTATGTTACGTGTCTCTTAATTAACCATGTTTGATATCCTTATAATAATTATGTTACGTGTCTCTTAATTAACCATGTTTGATATCCTCATAATAATTATGTTATGTGTCTCTTAATTAACCATGTTTGATATCCTCATAATAATTATGTTATGTGTCTCTTAATTAACCATGTTTGATATCCTCATAATAATTATGTTATGTGTCTCTTAATTAACCGTGTTTGATATTCTCATAATAATTATGTTATGTGTCTCTTAATTAACCGTGTTTGATATCCTCATAATAATTATGTTACGTGTCTCTTAATTAACCGTGTTTGATATCCTCATAATAATTATGTTACGTGTCTCTTAATTAACCGTGTTTGATATCCTCATAATAATTATGTTATGTGTCTCTTAATTAACCGTGTTTGATATTCTCATAATAATTATGTTATGTGTCTCTTAATTAACCGTGTTTGATATCCTCATAATAATTATGTTACGTGTCTCTTAATTAACCGTGTTTGATATCATCATAATAATTATGTTACGTGTCTCTTAATTAACCATGTTTGATATCCTCATAATAATTGTGTTATGTGTCTCTTAATTAACCATGTTTGATATCCTCATAATAATTATGTTACGTGTCTCTTAATTAACCATGTTTGATATCCTTATAATAATTATGTTACGTGTCTCTTAATTAACCGTGTTTGACATCCTCATAATAATTATGTTACGTGTCTCTTAATTAACCATGTTTGATATCCTCATAATAATTATGTTACGTGTCTCTTAATTAACCATGTTTGATATCCTCATAATAATTATGTTACGTGTCTCTTAATTAACCATGTTTGATATCCTCATAATAATTATGTTATGTGTCTCTTAATTAACCATGTTTGATATCCTCATAATAATTATGTTACGTGTCTCTTAATTAACCATGTTTGATATCCTCATAATAATTATGTTACGTGTCTCTTAATTAACCATGTTTGATATCCTCATAATAATTATGTTACGTGTCTCTTAATTAACCATGTTTGATATCCTCATAATAATTATGTTACGTGTCTCTTAATTAACCATGTTTGATATCCTCATAATAATTATGTTACGTGTCTCTTAATTAACCGTGTTTGATATCCTCATAATAATTATGTTACGTGTCTCTTAATTAACCATGTTTGATATCCTCATAATAATTATGTTATGTGTCTCTTAATTAACCATGTTTGATATCCTCATAATAATTATGTTACGTGTCTCTTAATTAACCATGTTTGATATCCTCATAATAATTATGTTATGTGTCTCTTAATTAACCATGTTTGATATCCTCATAATAATTATGTTACGTGTCTCTTAATTAACCATGTTTGATATCCTCATAATAATTATGTTATGTGTCTCTTAATTAACCATGTTTGATATCCTCATAATAATTATGTTACGTGTCTCTTAATTAACCATGTTTGATATCCTCATAATAATTATGTTACGTGTCTCTTAATTAACCGTGTTTGATATCCTCATAATAATTATGTTACGTGTCTCTTAATTAACCATGTTTGATATCCTCATAATAATTATGTTACGTGTCTCTTAATTAACCATGTTTGATATCCTCATAATAATTATGTTACGTGTCTCTTAATTAACCATGTTTGATATCCTCATAATAATTATGTTATGTGTCTCTTAATTAACCATGTTTGATATCCTCATAATAATTATGTTATGTGTCTCTTAATTAACCATGTTTGATATCCTTATAATAATTATGTTACGTGTCTCTTAATTAACCGTGTTTGATATCCTCATAATAATTATGTTACGTGTCTCTTAATTAACCATGTTTGATATCCTCATAATAATTATGTTACGTGTCTCTTAATTAACCGTGTTTGATATCCTCATAATAATTATGTTACGTGTCTCTTAATTAACCGTGTTTGATATCCTCATAATAATTATGTTACGTGTCTCTTAATTAACCATGTTTGATATCCTCATAATAATTATGTTACGTGTCTCTTAATTAACCATGTTTGATATCCTCATAATAATTATGTTACGTGTCTCTTAATTAACCATGTTTGATATCCTCATAATAATTATGTTACGTGTCTCTTAATTAACCATGTTTGATATCCTCATAATAATTATGTTACGTGTCTCTTAATTAACCATGTTTGATATCCTCTTGAAACCGAGATTCGACATTGTTCTGAACATGTCCCGTCGGCACTAATTGTAACTCATAAATAATAATATGTTCCGGTATTTCATTCACAGCCACATACGTATGTCTGAGTGTACGTCCCTTCAAACCTCTTCAACTTGCCCTTCGAGAATCGTGGAGGTACCGTTACGATAAAAAATATTTATTATCGCACAATAAAATTGCAATTATACAACTCATTAAAATAAAAAAGTATTAGAAATGATACTGTTGGCATTATCACACTACCTACCCTTCTACTGTACACAAAACACGCTGTACACCGTGAACACGTCTACTGTACACACAACACGTTGTACACTACGTAGTATGTACCCATCTACTGTTCACACAACACGTTGTACACTATGTACCCGTCTACTGTACACACAACACGCTGTACACTATGTACCCGTCTACTGTATACACAACACGCTGTACACCGTGAACACGTCTACTGTACACACAACCCGCTGTACACTATGTACCCGTCTACTGTACACACAACACGATGTACACTATGTACCCGTCTACTGTATACACAACACGCTGTACACCATGTACCCACCACTGCACACAACACGCTGTACACTATGTACCCGTCTACTGTATACACAACACGCTGTACACCGTGAACACGTCTACTGTACACACAACACGCTGTACACTATGTACCCGTCTACTGTACACACAACACGCTGTACACTATGTACCCGTCTACTGTATACACAACACGCTGTACACCATGTACCCGTCTACTGTACACACAACACGCTGTACACTATGTACCCGTCTACTGTACACACAACACGCTGTACACCGTGAACACGTCTACTGTACACACAACACGCTGTACACTATGTACCCGTCTACTGTACACACAACACGCTGTACACTATGTACCCGTCTACTGTATACACAACACGCTGTACACTATATACCCATCTACTGTACACACACCACACTGTACACTGTGTACCCGTATACTGTACACACAACACGTTGTACACTATGTAGTATGTACCCATCTACTGTTCACACAACACGTTGTACACTATGTACCCGTCTAATGTACACACAACACGCTGTACACTGTGTACACGACTACTGTACACACAACACGCTGTACACTATGTACCCGTATACTGTACACATAACACGTTGTACACTATGTACCCGTCTACTGTACATGCCACACAGTGTACATTGTGTACCCGTCTAATGTACACACAACACGTTGTACATTGTGTACCCGTCTATTGTACACACAACACGCTGTACCCTATGTACCCGTCTACTGTACATTGAGGGCAATACACATAACCCTGTACACTGTGTACCCGCCTACAGTACACACAACACGTTGTATACGATGCACCCGTCTACTGTAGACACAACACATTGTACACGATATGCCCGTCTATTGTACACACAACACGCTGTACACTGTGTGTTCGCCCATTGTACACATAACACGCTGTACACTGTGTACACACAGCACGCTGTACACTGGCAGTCATAGAATAAAACTCAAACAAATGTTTCGAACAGGACAGGAATTTGACCGCGCTACATCGACGGCCTGGGAGAAATAATGCTGGAGACAAATAAAACCGTAACGGAAGAGATATAAACAAACCGACATTACCACAAATAGAACACTACAAACACCTTCGTCCAACAGTCGATAATTTCCGTCGCTGTCGTTTTCAAAAATAGACGCAAATCTAGACATAAATCCAAGGACGTGCGTCTCGAACGACAGGGGTCTAATTGATCGAGACATTGACAAAAGACGTTCTTTCACGTGTGTAAATCTATGACGTCGACGTGGGGGTGAAGTAGGCGTGGGTTGATGAAAGGTTACGAGCTTCCCAGGTGAATTAGGACCGGGACACAATAAATAGGACCGAGCGCACGTTCGTGGATTTAACGGCTTGCGAAAATGTAAAACAGCGGCATTTCTACCTACGTCTGTAAACCTTGTTTAATATGTTCTGTAGTTGTCCACATTCCATCTTTATATATACGGTCCATGTTTAATATGGTCTGTAGTTGTCCACATTCCATCTTTATATATACGGTCCATGTTTAATATGGTCTGTAGTTGTCCACAGTCCATCTTTATATATACGGTCCATGTTTAATATGGTCTGTAGTTGTCCACAGTCCATGTTTATATATACGGTCCATGTTTAATATGGTCTGTAGTTGTCCACATTCCATCTTTATATATACGGTCCATGTTTAATATGTTCTGTAGTTGTCCACATTCCATCTTTATATATACGGTCCATGTTTAATATGGTCTGTAGTTGTCCACAGTCCATGTTTATATATACGGTCCATGTTTAATATGGTCTGTAGTTGTCCATAGTCCATGTTTATATATACGGTCCATGTTTAATGTGGTCTGTAGTTGTCCACATTCCATCTTTATATATACGGTCCATGTTTAATATGGTCTGTAGTTGTCCACAGTCCATGTTTATATATACGGTCCATGTTTAATATGGTCTGTAGTTGTCCATAGTCCATGTTTATATATACGGTCCATGTTTAATGTGGTCTGTAGTTGTCCATAGTCCATGTTTATATATACGGTCCATGTTTAATATAGTCTGTAGTTATCCACAGTTCATGTTTATATATACGTACCATGTTTTATATTCTCTGTAGTTATCCACAGTCCATGTTATATATATATATATATATATATATATTATATATATATATATATATATATATATATACGGTCCATGTTTAATATGGTCTGTAGTTGTCCACAGTCCATGTTTATATATACGGTCAATGTTTTATATTCTCTGTAGTTATCCACAGTCCGTGTTATATATACGGTCCATGTTTAATATGGTCTGTAGTTATCCACAGTCCATGTTTATATATACGGTCCATGTTTAATATGGTCTGTAGTTGTCCACAGTTCGTGTTTATATATACGGTCCATGTTTTATATTCTCTGTAGTTATCCACAGTCCATGTTTATACATACGGTCCATGTTTAATATGGTCTGTAGTTATCCACAGTCCATGTTTATATATACGGTCCATGTTTAATATGGTCTGTAGTTGTCCACAGTCCATGTTTATATATACGGTCCATGTTTAATATGTTCTGTAGTTATCCAAATATATATATATATATATATATATATATATATATATATATATATATATATATAACGGTCCATGTTTAATATGGTCTGTAGTTATCCATTATCATGTATATATATATATATATATATATATATATATATATATATATATATATATACGGTCCATGTTTAATATGCTCTGTAGTTATCCACAGTCCATGTTTATATTTACGGTCCATGTTTACAATTACGTGTAAATTATTTCTCTCCGTACCTTTATTTATGATATGACAATTATTACAATGTATTATTTTTTACCTATTTTATCTACATGTAAGGCGTTGTGAATTGTTGGGTGTGGCGCTAGGCAAAATAAAATATTATTATTAGAGAAGAGATAAGATAAGTTGTAATGCTATCATATGTTTTCATTGAAATTAAAATAAAACATTGGAATGCGTGGTAATGTTGGGCCATCGAAAAAGAACGTTCACATGACATGACAATACACACACATGCACGGAACGATTGTGATACAATATACCACTACTTTAAATAAATGAATATATAAATAAATAAGAGCAATCACATACAGTAAAAGTGAAACTTTATAACATCTATACATAACAACTGATATGAACCAGTATAAATAACAAATCTTAAAATGTTGAATAAAATAATATATCATAAATTATGATCAATCGTCATCATCATCGTCATCATATTACACAATCAAATTACGTATTTTTGATAAAATATCCAGCCGACATATAAACCGCTGGCGGCGATGATAACGACTGACCACACAGACAGTGTCCGTGATGACACATCGACCCTCCTGTGTCCACACCAGTAGCCGCGATAGTTTGCACGCAACTCACAGGGCCGTAGACCGCAGAGGCGAAATACCGGATCTCAGAATTAAGGGGGTTCACCTAGCTGACCCCCGACACCCCCGCTGACGAAAAGTGGCATAAAACTGGTCGCCGTGAAACAATCAGGGTCAACTCGCTGAAGTACAGACAAAAACTTCAACGATTACAAAGTTGTAATGAAAAAGGCATAATGCAGACTTGGGGCGTAACTCTAGATTCGGCTGCTCGGGCGACAGTCACTTGTGGGCGACAGTCACTCGTGGGTGACAGTTACTCGTGGGCGACAGTCACTCCTGGGTGACAGTCACTCGTGGGCGACAGTCACTCGTGGCGACAGTCACTCGTGGGTGACAGTCACTCGTGGGCGACAGTCACTCGTGGGTGACAGTCACTCGTGGGCGACAGTCACTCGTGGGTGACAGTCACTCGTGGGCGACAGTCACTCGTGTGACAGACTCGTGGGTGACAGTCACTCGTGGGTGACAGTCACTCGTGGGGGACAGTCACTCGTGGGTAACAGTCACTCGTGGGTGACAGTCATTCGTGGGCGACAGTCACATGTTTCTGCCAAGATCATTGGTTTACCTACACCAAAGCTCTCCGAAATAATCGACCATGCAATTTTGAAGAAAGCTCGAGCTGTCGCTACTGAGTCTGATCACCCGCTCTCTACGTTCTTCCATGTACTTCCGTCTCAAAGGAGATACCGTTGTATAAAATGTAAAACATGTCGCTATAGCAGGAGTTTTGTGCCGGTGGCCATTAGAATGTTGAATGCTAAATGAGTCATATTGATGTCACCCGATTGAATTGTTCTTGTAGTGTATACATCTGGAAATTCATTTGCATTTTGTTGAGACCATCCCATATATTTTAGATGTGATCATGAGTTGTAAAATGCATATCCTTTTTAAGGACAATAAAGTAAAGTGAAGTGAAGTCACTCGTGGGTGACAGTCACTCGTGGGCGACAGTCACTCGTGGGTGACAGTCACTCGTGGGCGACAGTCACTCGTGGGTGACAGTCACTCGTGGGTGACAGTCACTCGTGGATGACAGTCACTCGTGGGTGACAGTCACTCGTGGGTGACAGTCACTCGTGGGCGACAGTCACTCGTGGGCGACAGTCACTCGTGGGGGACAGTCACTCGTGGGCGACAGTCACTCGTAGCTGACAGTCACTCGTGGGTGACAGTCACTCGTGGGTGACAGTCACTCGTGGGTGACAGTCACTCGTGGGTGACAGTCACTCGTGGATGACAGTCACTCGTGGGCGACAGTCACTCGTGAGCGACAGTCACTCGTGGGTGACAGTCACTCGTGGGCGACAGTCACTCGTGGGTGACAGTCACTCGTGGGTGACAGTCACTCGTGGGTGACAGTCACTCGTTGACGACAGTCACTCGTATGTGACACTGACTCGTGGTGACAGTCACTAGTGGGTGACAGTCACTCGTGTGTGACAGTCACTCGTGTGTGACAGTCACTCGTGGGTGACAGTAACTCGTGGGTGACAGTCACTCGTGGGTGACAGTCACTCGTGGGCGACAGTCACTCGTGAACGACAGTCACTCGTGGGTGACAGTCACTCGTGTGTGACAGTCTCTCGTGTGTGACAGTTACTCGTGGGTGACAGTCACTCGTGGGTGACAGTCACTCGTGGGCGACAGTCACTCGTGGGTGACAGTCACTCGTGGGCGACAGTCACTCGTGGGTGACAGTCACTCGTTGACGACAGTCACTCGTATGTGACACTGACTCGTGGGTGACAGTCACTCGTGGGTGACAGTCACTCGTGTGTGACAGTCACTCGTGGGTGACAGTCACTCGTGGGTGACAGTCACTCGTGGGTGACAGTCACTCGTGGGTGACATTCAGTCGTGGGTGACAGTCACTCGTGTGTGACAGTCACTCGTGTGTGACAGTCACTCGTGGGTGACAGTCACTCGTGTGACAGTCTCTCGTGTGTGACAGTTACTTGTGGGTGACATTCACTCGTGGGTGACAGTCACTCGTTGCCAGACTCTTCAATCCGCTACGGCGATTATTCATCTCTATTTTAGGCAAGTACAGGGCCAACTAATCCCAGCGAGAAGTAGCCTTCCGTCAATCAATCAATCAATCAATCAATCAATCAATCAATCAATCAGTCAATCAATCAATCAGTCAATCAATCAATCAGTCAATCAATCAATCAATAATAATAATCAATCAATCAATCAATAATCAATAATCAATTAATTAATTAATTAATCAATCAATTAATATAATTAATCTAATTCAATTAATAATCAATTAATTAATTAATTAATTAATTAATTAATCAATTAATTAATTAATTAATTAATCAATAATAATCAATAATAATTCAATAATCAATCAATCAATCAATTAATAATTAATTAATTAATTAATCAATCAATCAATCAATCAATCAATCATAATCAATCAATCAATAATAATTCAATCAATCAAAATCAATCATATGTCAATCAATCAGTGTATCAATATCGTCAATCAATCAATCATCAATCATCAATCAGATGATCGAGTCGTCGGTCGTGTCGGATCGTCGATCGGTCGGTGTCATCGGCGATCGATCGGTCGAGATCGATCGTCGGTCAGGGCGGTCGGTCGATCGTCGATCGGTCGGTCGGTCGGTCGATCGGTCGGTCGGTCGGTCGGTCGGTCGGTCGGTCGGTCGGTCGGTCGGTCGGTCGGTCGGTCGGTCGGTCGGTCGGTCGGTCGGTCGGTCGGTCGGTCGGTCGGTCGGTCGGTCGGTCGGTCGGTCGGTCGGTCGGTCGGTCGGTCGGTCGGTCGGTCGGTCGGTCGGT
>JAODUO010002007.1:0-17500 GCA_025642075.2 Ridgeia piscesae | reverse complement strand
ACACACACACACACACACACACACACACACACACACACACACACACACACACACACACACACACACACACACACACACACACACACACACACACACACACACTACCTCTTCCAGTTCAACATAGCTTACGCCAGAACACTACACATCTACGTAGTCCACGACCATGTGTCGAATTACCTTATTTTACCTGATTTATGCTCCAGCGTCTCCCTGCTAACACACCTCTGAAATATGTCTCAATTTATCAGACTTGTCGTCACCTTGGACAAGTGTTCCGTGATTGAGAGTCTCAGAGCTCAGGCTCCTGGCAAGTGTGACACGCCACAAGACGCTGCCTAAAGTGGGCAATGGTTCTGGAATGGGCACATCATTCACACGTTTAGATATTAATAGCTACACACAGCTCCACGTCCAGAGAAGGGGTCGTGATGGCCTTTGAGGTGTGCAAGAAATAGTCAACTGCGGTGCAACACGTGTGATAATTGATCGTGTTTTTTCTCCGTAGTTGTCAGTTAATGTGCTTATTTTACACATATTTGTCTCATCTGGTAAAGCCCTAGGGTTTGCTATTTCGTAAGTTACTTCAGTAGTTACTTCAGTAGTTAATTCAGTAGTTACTTCAGTAGTTACTTCAGTAGTTATTTCAGCAGTTAATTCAGTACTTACTTCAGTAGTTACTTCAGTAGTTACTTCAGTAGTTACTTTAATAGTTACTTCAGTAGTTACTTCAGTAGTTACTTCAGTACTTACTTCAGTAGTTATTTCAGCAGTTACTTCAGTAGTTACTTCAGTAGTTACTTCAGTAGTTACTTCAGTAGTTACTTCAGTAGTTATTTCAGTAGTTACTTCAGTAATTACTTCAGTAGTTACTTCAGTAGTTACTTCAGTAGTTACTTCAGTACTTACTTCAGTAGTTACTTCAGTAGTTACTTCAGTTGTTACTTCAGTAGTTACTTAAGTAGTTACTTCAGTACTTATTTCAGTAGTTACTTCAGTATTACTTTAATAGTTACTTCGGTAGTTACTTCGGTAGTTACTTCGGTAGTTACTTCAGTAGTTACTTCGGTAGTTACTTCAGTACTTACTTCAGTAGTTACTTCAGTAGTTACTTCAGTAGTTACATCATTAGTTACTTCACTAGTTACTTCATTAGTTACTTCAGTAGTTACTTCGTAGTTACTTCAGTAGTTACTTCAGTAGTTACTTCAGTAGTTACTTCATTAGTTACTTCAGTAGTTACTTCAGTAGTTACCTCAGTACTTACTACAGTAGTTACTTCAGTAGTTACTTAGTAGTTACTTCAGTAGTTACTCAGTAGTTACTTCATTAGTTACTTCAGTAGTTACTTCGGTAGTTACTTCGGTAGTTACTTCGGTAGTTACTTCAATACTTACTTCGGTAGTTACTTCAGTAGTTACTTCGGTAGTTACTTCAGTAGTTACTTCGGTACTTACTTCAGTAGTTACTTCAGGACTTACTTCGGTAGTTACTTCGGTAGTTACTTCAGTAGTTACTTCAGTACTTACTTCAGTACTTACTTCGGTAGTTACTTCAGTAGTTACTTCAGTAGTTACTTCAGTAGTTACTTCAGTAGTTACTTCAGTAGTTACTTCAGTAGTTACTTCAGTAGTTACTTCAGTAGTTACTTCAGTAGTTACTTCAGTACTTACTTCAGTAGTTACTTCAGTAGTTACTTCGTAGTTACTTCAGTAGTTACTTCAGTAGTTACTTCAGTAGTTACTTCAGTAGTTACTTCAGTAGTTACTTCAGTAGTTACTTCAGTAGATACTTCAGTAGCTACTTCAGTACTTACTTCAGTAGTTACTTCAGTAGTTTCTTCGGTAGTTACTTCGGTAGTTACTTCAGTAGATACTTCAGTAGTTACTTCAGTAGTTACTTCAGTAGTTACTTCAGTAGTTACTTTCTGTTTCGTCGCCTGATTTCGCATAGTAAGTTGACAGGTTCATACCTTCATCTTTTTTCATTACAAACACAGTATAATTATCAGCTAGAACTAGTATGCAGTTGCCGTTGCCGTTGCCGTTGCCGTTGCCGTTGCCGTTGCCGTTGCCGTTGCCGTTGCCGTTGCCGTTGCCGTTGCCGTTGCCGTTGCCGTTGCCGTTGCCGTTGCCGTTGCCGTTGCCGTTGCCGTTGCCTTGCCTTGCCGTTGCCGTTGCCGTTGCCGTTGCCGTTGCCGTTGCCGTTGCCGTTGCCGTTGCCGTTGCCGTTGCCGTTGCCGTTGCCGTTGCCGTTGCCGTTGCCGTTGCCGTTGCCGTTGCCGTTGCCGTTGCCGTTGCCGTTGCCGTTGCCGTGCCGTAGCCGTAGCCGTAGCCGTAGCCGTAGCAGTAGCAGTAGCAGTAGCAGTAGCAGTAGCAGTAGCAGTTGCAGTTGCAGTTGCAGTTGCAGTTGCAGTTGCAGTTGCAGTTGCAGTTGCAGTTGCGTTGCAGTTCCCAGTTGCCGTTGCCGTTGCCGTTGCCGTTGCCGTTGCTGCAGTTGCAGTTGCAGTTGCAGTTGCAGTTGCAGTTGCAGTTGCAGTTGCAGTTGCAGTTGCAGTTGCAGTTGCAGTTGCAGTTGCAGTTGCAGTTGCAGTTGCAGTTGCAGTTGCAGTTGCAGTTGCAGTTGCAGTTGCAGTTGCAGTTGCAGTTGCAGTTGCAGTTGCAGTTGCAGTTGCAGTTGCAGTTGCAGTTGCAGTTGCAGTTGCAGTGATGAAACAAGTCATGAACATCAATAACGTTGTCCAGGCAGCCATTTGTTTAAACCACACCGATAACCGTCCATTTTGTTATTTATGACGAGTTTGTGACAGTGGCGCCACACTGTGGGGATGTCGCAAAATAACTTTCGCGATATCGCCAAGACAAATGGCGCCTTTTATTCAAACTAATCGCGTCGACGTATTAGTCTAATCACTGGCGTCATAGTAAGCCACCGCCCGACTGTTGCGGGCCGCGACTGTTACAATGTTCTGTAATCACTTACAAATATCGAAATTTATGCCAGATATTACGCCAATCTTTAGAGGTCTACACATGAAACATGCGCTGCCATTGTGTTGTGTTACATGCGCACGTTTGATGTAGTTTATCAGTGTGGCGGAAATAAACGATGGACGACGATATGGGTTTACCAAAAAACACGTCATCGAACTTAATCTTATGTGTAGGCTAACACCAAGAAATCTAAATAACTCTTTGCATTTGGATAAACGTCATCACCACTGTTTAAAACCACCGGATACACTGAGTGGAAATGGTAGCGTCAACCGCTGTAGTAATAGCTGTGTTATCAGTAATAGCTGCGTTACCGGAACGAAATTATCTTGGGTTGACTTGACCGGAAGTTGAAGGACATTCCGGTGTCGGACCAAAACATCGGAAAGACGTGGGATGTGCTATTGAAAGGTTCTTGTGGCACGCTTTACTATTTTTTTAAAGTTCTTAATGTTCTCCGAAAACCTCATTTTGTACTCAGAAACGCCTGCCCTTCTATATTATTGTGCGGATAATGCTACAACTTAAGACAGCCAAGGCAAGAGCCTCAGACAGGTAAATAAATTCAAATATTTAGGTGCCACCATCAGTGAAGAAGGAGGTTCAGTGGAAGCAGTAAGAGCAAGAGTCAGTGCAGCGTGGGGCAAGTGGAGAGACCTATCCGGAGTTATCAGTGACAAGAAAATGCCAAGGAAATTAAAGATAAAGCTCTACATTACTGTCATTAGACATGATATGAAAATATTGACAGAGATATTTTTTCACAGTCAAGGAAGAAAGAAGGACTAGAGGACATGGAGTTACATTAGCAAAGAAGCAGTGTAGACTAGATATTAGAAAATTCTAATTTTCACAAAGAACAGTAAACGAATGGAACAGATTATCAGCTGATTGTGTAGGTGCTAGTTGTGTTAATATATTTAAAAATAAAATCGACATATACCTAAGACGGGCGGGGTATACTTAGATAGATAGGTTGGACTCTCGATAAGCCAAATGGCTTCCTAGTCCACCTGCCATCTAGAGTTGAATCTCTAGGTGGCAATCTTGTTAAATCTTGTTAAATCTTGTTAAATCTTAGACCAGTACGTCTGTATGGAGCAGAATGTTGGACAGTTAGAAAGAAGGAGAAACAGAATCTCGAGAAACCAGACGTGAGGATGTGGAGAAGAATGAAAGGTGTAACACTGAGAGACAAAGTAAAGAGTGTGGACATCAGAAAGGAGCTAGGAGTGAAAAGTACACAAGAGAAAGTCAGATAAATGAGACTACGCTGGTATCGACACATGCAGAGAATGGAAGAAAACAACGAAGTGAGGGCAATTGTTGACATGATAGTGCCAGGGAAAAGACCAAGACGGAGACCAAGAGGGAGACCAAGAGGGAGACAAATAGGGAGACCAAGAGGGAGACCAAGAGGGAGACCAAGAGGGAGACAAAGAGGGAGACCAAGAAGGAGACCAAGAGGGAGACAAAGAGGGAGACCAAGAGGGAGACCAAGAGGGAGACCAAGAGGGAGACCAAGAGGGAGAACAAGAGGGAGACAAAGAGGGAGACCAAGAGGAGACCAAGAGTGAGACCAAGAGGGAGACCAAGAGGGAGACAAAGAGGGACACCAAGAGGGAGACCAAGAGGGAGACCAAGAGGGAGACCAAGAGGGAGACAAAGAGGGAGACCAAGAAGGAGACCAAAAGGGAGACCAAGAGGGAAACAAAGAGGGAGACAAAGAGGGAGACAAAGGGGGAGACCAAGAGGGAGACCAAGAGGGAGACCAAGAGGGAGACAAAGAAGGAGACCAAGAGGGAGACCAAGAGGGAGACCAAGGAGACAGAGAGACAAGAGGGAGACCAAGAGGAAGACCAAAAGGGAGACCAAGAGGGAGACAAAGAGGGAGACCAAGAGGGAGACCAAGAGGGAGACCAAGAGGGAGACAAAGAGGGAGACCAAGAGGAAGACCAAAAGGGAGACCAAGAGGGAGACCAAGAGGGAGACCAAGAGGGAGACCAAGAGGGAGACCAAGAGGAGACCAAGAGGAGACCAAGAGGGAGACCAAGAGGAGACCAAGAGGGAGACCAAGAGGGAGACAAAGAGGGAGACCAAGAGGGAGACCAAGAGGGAGACAAAGAGGGAGACCAAGAGGAAGACCAAAAGGGAGACCAAGAGGGAGACCAAGAGGGAGACCAAGAGGGAGACCAAGAGGGAGAGCAAGAGGGGGACAAAGAGGGAGACCAAGAAGGATACCAAGAGGGAGGCCAAGAGGGAGACCAAGAGGGAGACCAAGAGGGAGACCAAGACGAAGACCAAGACGGAGACCAAGATGGAGACCAAGATGGAGACCAAGAAGATGGATGGATTGCGTCCGAAGGGATATGCAGGAACTGCGGATCACCCCGGAGGATGCCCAGGACAGGACATTCTGGAAATCAAGAAATCGGGCCGCTGACCCCACCTAGTGGGAAAAGGCGAAGAAGAAGACGTCGACAGGCACTGCTTAAGATGTAAATAAAAAAACATCCTTTTTTCCACATTTTGTATTCAATAGAACAATAAACTAGTGTTTTAACTTGTTTATTCCAAATGGACCATCCACCAGCCGACCCACCCACCATAGCTTTATGCAGTGACCGGTTCGCCCGTCAATTGGACAGGTAAACCCGTTTTGGACTGGTTGACATCTCACTTGACGGGTGGGGGACGGGCAAAACAATAACGAAAAAAGGGCTTCCAAAATCACATATATTGGACATTTAAAATGTGTCTCACCCGTGTGTTTGTAGACAGATTTAGGTCTTAATACATATATCGACTGGCTTCTAGTGTGTATGTGATCTAATGTGTATGTGAGTTAACATACACATGTGTACCAACATAATTGTGACTGGCAAACATGTTATTCTGTCACTCACCCACTCACGTCATTTGTTTGGGTTTATTGGATTTTTATACATTTACAAAGCGCCTTACGATCACCGTTGTTACCGCTGTACTCGACTACATACCCCGCTATGCCAGTTTGAAGCAGTCAGTCGGTACAGATATACTTCACGCGGCAGTGACTGACACGAAACGATAAAGTCGGCTTCAACAATACGTAATCGAAAACGTAGGTGGCGTGACATAAATCACCCAAATTACCCTCACTCGGGCGGGTGCCTATTGGTACCCACAAAGCTGCTGCGAGTTGTTTGTCGCTCGAGTACACAACAGACCCGGGACAAACGTCTCAGTCAGTGCACTTGGCGTCACTCGAGTTGCCCTGTCTCCTGACTTGTTGTGTAACGTGACCCGACCGTTGCCGCCAGATAAACCTAATATCTTTGACAGAATACGTGTCTCAAGGACAGGCAGTTTCAACAAGTGCATCCAGATATAAAATCATCATTATTTTCATGCAAAACATATCACCGGGTCCAAATGTCTGTTGACACCGACACTAGAGGTCGCTTATGCGTGTAATTCACGCACTCGCTGGTGACCCGAGGAACACGCGGCAGTGTCATCTCGAGGGAAGACCTCCCGCTAATGGCGGCCGTGTTTTCCGCCGCAATGGACACCTGCCTAATGCGACTAGCGTTACATCACATCTTACCCCTCTGACACGTCTACCCCTCTGACACGTCTACCCGTCTGACATGTCTACCCGTCTAACACGTGTACCCCTCTGACACGTCTACCCCTCTGACACGTCTACCCCTCTGAGACGTCTACCCGTCTGACACGTCTACCCCTCTGACACGTCTACCCCTCTGACACGTCTATCCCTCTGACACGTCTACCCCTCAGACACGTCTACCCCTCTGACACGTCTACCCGTCTGACACGTCTACCCCTCTGACACGTCTACCCCTCTGACACGTCTACCCCTCTGACACGTCTACCCCTCTGACACGTCTACCCCTCTGACACGTCTACCCGTCTGACACGTCTACTCTGACACGTGTACCCCTCTGACACGTCTACCCCTCTGACACGTCTACCCCTCTGAACGTCTACCCGTCTGACACGTCTACCCCTCTGACACGTCTACCCTCTGACACGTCTACCCCTCTGACACGTCTACCCCTCTGACACGTCTACCCGTCTGACACGTCTACCCCTCTGACACGTCTACCCCTCTGACACGTCTACCCCTCTGACACGTCTACCCCTCTGACACGTCTACCCCTCTGACACGTCTACCCCTCTGACACGTCTACCCCTCTGACACGTCTACCCCTCTGACACGTCTACCCCTCTGACACGTCTACCCCTCTGACACGTCTACCCTCTGACACGTCTACCCCTCTGACAAGTCTACCCATCTGACACGTCTACCAGTCTGACACGTCCGCTTAGACTAGTCAAACACTACTTGTTTGTATTTAACAAGTCCACTACCAGAAGGTTGCTGGGAACGGGGAGAGAGGAGCGGGAGAGAGGAGCAGAGGGAAGATGATCAGGAGAAGATGTTTATTGGCGTTGATAATAATTAGTGGACTCGTCACTAGGTCTTCGTCTGTCAACTAGCGGCGTCTACTGTAGAGCGAGTGCTTACGCGCCGTCACCTGTCTTTAACTTAGTATTTGTCTCGACTTCAGGCATGTAAATATTGTATTATGTGCATTTTGAGGCATCAAATCTCACCGAATTGTCAAAATAATCATCGCAAGCGATTCCTCATTTCACAATTACACAAAAAAGTATATTCAAATTTTCTTTATACGATGAATGGTTCAAACGGAATAGGCTTCCCTGATTTTATCAGTCGCGCGTGACAAAATCCAAGATGGCCGCCAAACAGACATTGTCGAACATGATTTCGAAATGGGAACATCCAAATCTGTTTTCTAGACACATTAGTGTTACAAAAAAAGTAAATTTAATTTAGAAATTCACATGTTACATGTACACCATACCTTCGACTAGATTAACTTGACGTCACTACTCGTTGTCATGGCAACACGACGTCAACCACGGTAACCTCTTAGCGGCTGAGGAGCTGCTTGTCCTTGGTCGCGACAATAATAGACATCTAAATAATAACTTTGCGGTCATGGCGTTCAAACTATATTAAAATCGTAAAACTCGTATCAAAATGTTATGGATCATTTAATGACATCGCGACACAAGGAGCATATTATAGATGGTTATGCATGACATCTTTATTTCGCGTTTATTTATTGTGGTACGAATTATTATAATAAAATTGTCAAATCTTCCATCTGGACCACGCGGTCTGAATCTGTAATGATAATTTTATGTTGGCAATGTTACATCTTACAAACCGAAGAAATATTAGGTTTAGAGGTAAGTTTTCTTTTTTAACTTGCATACGAATAGAGCGTCATTCGACGTCAAGTGGCGCTGCGGATACCACCAGTCTCAGTACCCCTGGCTGGTCACCTTGCTAATGTCTGAATATCAGCTCAGCTGGGGAGATTCGGTGGATTTTGAAAAAAGACGCAACTGTAAGAATGCTGTCATTTCAAAACATGTGTCGTTTAAGGCATCTCTAAAGAGGCACATTTTTATTACTGCTTACACTATTTAAATTCTGCCATTTATTATAATTGTACTAGTCTTAGTTATTTATTATATTGATATGTCATACAACTTATTATTTAATGTTTTTACTAACGTCATTAATTTATATTTTTATTAGTTAAATTTGCCTTATTTTCCTGCATATGTCTTACGCTAAGCGCCTGAACGTTCTCGATATGGCGCTATAATAATATATAATAATATATAATAATATATAATAATATATACTAATATATAATAATATATACTAATATATACTAATATATACTAATATATACTAATATATACTAATATATAATAATATATAATAATATATAATAATTTATGATAATATATATAATATATAATAATAATATATAATAATAATATATAATAATATATAATAATATATAATAATATATAATAATATATAATAATAAATAATAATAAATAATATATATCATAATATATATATATCATAATATATCATAATATATCATAATATATCATAATATATCATAATATATCATCATATATCATCATATATCATAATATATCATAATAATACCGTTCAGCGGCTCGTGAAATTGATAGAATTGGGATTCCAAGAGGTTATTCAGTTACAATCTGCCAGTGGTACCTTGCGTTTTATGTAGGCCTTAGGTGTTCGTTATTGTAATTTGTATAAGCCTTGTGTTTTTAGCATGTGTTACTTTACACAGTCACGTACGATGCGGTGGTGGTGTGTCTTGATAAACATTAAAAGGATTTTTTCTAAGAGCCTATTTTTAATTTATGCTAACATATTTGACTTGTAGCGAATTAGGTTTTATCTAGCGCTACTTTGTACTTCATTGCGATCATCTACACGTCGGTATAATTTCGTTACATTGTTTCTTAAATACGTCCCCACTCGTCAAAGACTTGTCATCAAACATTGTTTCTTAAATACGTCCCCACTCGTCAACGACTTGTCATCAAACATTGTTTCTTATATACGTACCCACTCGTCAACGACTTGTCATAAAACATTGTTTCTTAAATACGTCCACACTCGTCAACGACTTGTCATAAAACATTGTTTCTTAAATACGTCCCCACTCGTCAACGACTTGTCATCAAACATTGTTTCTTAAATATGTCACCACTCGTCAACGACCTACCATAAAACATTGCTTCTTGAATACGTCACCACTCGTCAACGACTTGTCATAAAACACTGCTTCTTGAATACGTCACCACTCGTCAACGACTTGTCATAAACATTGTTTCTTAAATACATCCCCACTCGTCAACGACTTGTCATACAACATTGTTTCCTAAATACGTCACCACTCGTCAACGACTTGTCATAAAACATTGCTTCTTAAATACGTCCCCACTCGTCAACGACTTGTAATAAAACGCACTTAATAGCTGGGAGGGTCCGTCATCAGGCCAAAAGCTATTAATAGTATCCAATCGCGGGTTAGTTCGCAAATGTGTTTGCATTAAATTTTTGTTAACTCATGCTGTTTGTTATCTACCTCTTCTGCTATATATCACTTCTACTTGAAGTACTTTGTAGTGCTACCTCAAAATGTGTGCACGATTTTGCAAAATGGTGTGTTGCAAATGTCGAGATTCGTGTGATATTGTAGGCTTAGCCTATCTCTATATCCCTGTATCCCTACTCCCAAATGTCGTCCCTACCGAGAGGTGGTGGGCGCACCCCTAGAGGGAGAGAGATGGTAACTATCGCGATGACGTCATAGGTTCTCTACAGGAGATATTGTTAAACGATGTTTTACGCGGGTCTTGTTTCATGATCTAGGGCTCTTTATAAATGTCAGACAAAGGCCACGTGACAAAGACACGTCACCAAGGCGGGTAATGTAAATGTCATGTGCCGTCCTCGCTACAGCCTCCAGTGACACTGTCGTTATTCTTTGAACTGTTCGTGTCTTAGGTCTGAGGTGATTACCTCCAAACACCCCAAACGTGGGCAAACGCAGGGGTTGTTCTTCTGTAGAATTTGAGAGTACACTACAGGTTACACATTTGCCCCTTGTGTGGGATCTTTTACTCCCCCTGGCATAGACACCAGACAGAAGGGACCACCGGCTTTTAGTGTCTCTTCCGAAAGACACAGGCAAATGTGGGGTGAAGAAATTGCCTAAGTTTCAAAACGGCGGTAGGTGGGATTGAACCACCGTCCCCTCGAATGATAGTCCGGCGCTCTACCGCGCGACCACCGCTCTCGCTCTCGCTCTCGCTCTCGCTCTCGCTCTCGCTCTCGCTCTCGCTCTCGCTCTCGCTCTCGCTCTCGCTCTCGCTCTCGCTCTCGCTCTCGCTCTCGCTCGTCTCGCCCCCGCTCCCGCTCTCGCTCCCGCTCCCGTGATTGTTTTATGCTCTGGATGTTTTTCGTTAGAACATAATCGTTGTTTCCGCCGGCCTTTTGTGATTGTATTGTGCATAATATTAACGACATACATCATCAGCTCAGTGCTTTCTTATTACAAGTTGTTTGTGACAATATTCCTCGTGTCATGCTAGGTATGGGCAACATCAGCATTTCATACACTAATATATTTAAATAGAACACATCTTAATTACACATCTAGGCTAGCTATGTATAATATATTTTCTGTTATTATATCTGAAGCCAGGAGATGATAGTCTTTCAGTCGACACAGAAATCGTTTTAAAAGACACAATGTCAATTCCCCCCCCCGTGTCATATTTCTGCACAGTTCGTGGCGCACAGAGAGTGAGTCATTAGCGATGTCGAAACATTGCAGCAAAACCTGTCGAATGGTAGGCGACATTTAACGAAGTTTAAACCAGTCAAAATGATAAAGAAAGTTTGATCTTACACAGCTTATAGCACAACATCCAAACCTCGGGATTGCTCACGGCGCTTTACACTTTGCTCCCCGCAGACAGGAACAATCGATCACCATTTCGACGTATCTAGGAAGTATTCAGCCACATAATTAATGCGAGAAGATTATTTGTAAACAAATGCCCGCCAATATCTATAGCTAGTTACTCATAATACCGACTTCTGTCTATAGCTCGTTGTTTGTAGCTAGTTACGTATAACACCCACCACTATCTATAGCTAATTACATGTAATACCCACCACTATCTATAGCTAGTTAACTATAATACCCACCACTATCTATAGCTAGTTACCTATAACACCCACAACTACCTATAGCTAGCTACCTATAATACCCACCACTATCTGTAGTTAGTTACCTATAACACCCACCACTATCTACAGCTAGTTACCTATAGCACCCACCACTATCTATAGCTAGTTACCTATAATACCCACCACTGTCTACAATTAGTTACTTATAATACCCACCACTGTCTACAATTAGTTACCTGTAATACCCACCACTATATATAGCTAGTTACCTATAGCACCCACCACTATCTATAGCTAGTTACCTATAATACCCACCACTGTCTACAATATTAGTTACCTGTAATACCCACCACTATCTATAGCTAGTTACCTATAATACCCACCACTGTCTACAATTAGTTACTTATAATACCCACCACTGTCTACAATTAGTTACCTGTAATACCCACCACTATCTATAGCTAGTTACCTATAACACCCACCACTATCTACAGCTAGTTACCTATAGCACCCACCACTATCTATAGCTAGTTACCTATAATACCCACCATTGTCTACAATTAGTTACCTATAATACCCACCACTGTCTACAATTTGTTACCTGTAACACCCACCACTATCTATAGCTAGTTACCTATAACACCCACAACTACCTATAGCTAGCTACCTATAATACCCACCACTATCTATAGTTAGTTACCTATAACACCCACCACTATCTACAGCTAGTTACCTATAGCACCCACCACTATCTATAGCTAGTTACCTATAATACCCACCATTGTCTACAATTAGTTACCTATAATACCCACCACTGTCTACAATTTGTTACCTGTAACACCCACCACTATCTATAGCTAGTTACCTATAATACCCACAACTACCTATAGCTAACTACCTATAATACCCACCACTATCTATAGTTAGTTACCTATAACACCCACCACTATCTACTGCTAGTTACCTATAGCACCCACCACTATCTATAGCTAGTTACCTATAATACCCACCACTGTCTACAATTAGTTACCTATAATACCCACCACTGTCTACAATATTAGTTACCTGTAATACCCACCACTACTATAGCTAGTTACCTATAATACCCACCACTGTCTACAATTAGTTACCTATAATACCCACCACTGTCTACAATTAGTTACCTATAATACCCACCACTATCTATAGCTAGTTACTTATAATACCCACCACTGTCTACAATTAGTTACCTATAATACCCACCACTGTCTACAATATTAGTTACCTGTAATACCCACCACTATCTATAGCTAGTTACCTATAATACCCACCACTGTCTACAATTAGTTACCTATAATACCCACCACTGTCTACAATTAGTTACCTATAATACCCACCACTATCTATAGCTAGTTACCTATAATACCCACCACTGTCTACAATTAGTTACCTATAATACCCACCACTATATATAGCTAGTTACCTATAATACCCAACACTGTCTACAATTAGTTACCTATAATACCCACCACTATCTATAGCTAGTTACCTATAATACCCACCATGTAGATGACTCTATTGCAATCAGCTGATTCATATTAGCAAAACGAAAGTATTATAATAAAGCTGTCCGAATACAAATGTGTCTGTAATAGAATCAAAATATAGACGGCGGAACCGGGGCTGGGGTGGCAGTGGAGAGAGAGAGAGAGAGAGAGAGAGAGAGAGCGGAGAGCGGAGAGCGGAGAGCGAGGAGCGGAGAGCGGAGAGCGGAGAGCGGAGAGCGGAGAGCGGAGAGCGGAGAGCGGAGAGCGGAGAGCGGAGAGCGGAGAGCGGAGAGCGGAGAGCGGAGAGCGGAGAGCGGAAGCAGAACGCGGAGACGGAACGGAGAGCGGAGAGCGGAGAGCGAAACGGAGAGCGGAGAGCGGAGAGCGGAGAGCGGAGGCGAGCGGAGAGCGGAGAGCGAGGCGGAGACGGAGAGCGAGAGACGGAGAGCGGAGCGAGGAGGAGAGGAGAGGAGACGGAGACGGAGAACGGAGAGCGGAGAGAGAGGAGAGAGAGCGGAGAGGAGAGAGAGAGAAGAGAGAGGAGACGGAGGGGAGAGAGAGAGAGAGATTGAGAGAGAGAGAGGGGAGAGAGAGAGAAGGAGAAAAGAGAGAGAGAGAGAGAGAGAGAGAGAGAGAGAGAGAGGGGAGAGAGAGAGAAAAAGAGAGGGAGAGAGAGAGAGAGAGAGAGAGAGAGAGAGAGAGAGAGAGAGAGAGAGAGAGAGAGAGAGAGAGAGAGAGAGAGAGAGAGAGAGAGAGAGAGAGAGAGAGAGAGAGAGAGAGAGAGAGAGAGAGAGAGAGAGAGAGAGAGAGAGAGAGAGAGAGAGAGAGAGAGAGAGAGAGAGAGAGAGAGAGAGAGAGAGAGAGAGAGAGAGAGAGAGAGAGAGAGAGAGAGAGAGAGAGAGAGAGAGAGAGAGAGAGAGAGAGAGAGAGAGAGAGAGAGAGAGAGAGAGAGAGAGAGAGAGAGAGAGAGAGAGAGAGAGAGAGAGAGAGAGAGAGAGAGAGAGAGAGAGAGAGAGAGAGAGAGAGAGAGAGAGAGAGAGAGAGAGAGAGAGAGAGAGAGAGAGAGAGAGAGAGAGAGAGCGCGCGAGGGAGCTGGGAACGAAATCTATATGTCACACAGGGTATCAGACAGTGAGCTGGTGCACTGTGCCAATGGCGTTCCATCTCGCTTCCAGATCTCGCGCAATCTCGTACAACTCGTCGGCTTTCAACGAAACAATACACCATGAACAATCTTACAAATGTACACGAGTAAAGCTTTGTACAAATGTTTGTTGTAGGTCGAACTATGTCGCAGTAGTAATGTAAATATTCATATATTTAACCGCTATCTTCATTTCTAGCAAAAGACAAACCTTGACGCATGTCATATTTTTATTGTGACGTAAACAAACCGTGACGTCACCAGTTATCAGCCTATCCGTGGCAAACGTTTTTCGCCTACCCGTGTTCCTTTTTCAGTGATCATAAGCTGTTTTATTCGACAAAATCATCGAAAGTAATACGATGTTAAACAAATAATTTACTGATCTGTAATAGTGAACAACCAAATTGGCCCCCATCCGTGTGAGGGCCCCGTAAATGTACGAGATGGCGCGGTCCAAAGAGAATCATCTCTGTGATCCACTGGCTCCGTGTAGACGGAGCTTAACACGCCATCTGTGCGTCTTCTGGCAACGCGGCTGGTTCGATGTTAATCGACCAAGTTCGTTATTAAATACATCGCAGTTTGTATCTGGATTTTGTCGTTTAGGGTTTCGTATAATCAATATTGTTCCGTATCCAAAGAGACTATTCTTAGGTGATCTCAATAAGAAAACTCTTTTTGGTGTTTTTATGTTTAACAGGGTAGGGTGATGCTTTTGAGAATTTATGCTGTTGCTTCTAGGTAACTACGGCCACGGCCCAGTAGTTACAAACGAACACTTTTCTCACAGTACAGTGAACAGTTTGCGCACCAACCTTTCCTAACGACCAATGGTAAATACAACTTAGACATCAGCGCTACTAACAGACACCTATTCCCGAATCATAAGCATCGGTTTAAAAATGCGTCTTACACATTTGGCTGCAACATAACGTGAAGTGCAGGAGATGTACCAGAACAGAGCAACACAAAAACATTGATCTTAAACAAACATCAACTGGTCACGATAATGACTCAATTTGTTTGTTTGTTTGTTTGTGTGTTTGTTTTAAACATTGCAACGTGTATTACCTTTACTGAATCACACTGTAACCTCCAACGTTTGACCACTATCTACACGGCCTTCACACACCGGTCAAGGGAATGTCTTGGACATCGGCCTTCTTTTACATTTCTGTCCGTCCACAGCCACCCAGTCGCCGCCCACTCATTCGTTCGCATGTCGGTGTCGGCTGGTTAGTTTAGTGTGATGAAATGGTGCTTGAATTCTAATTTTAGGTCGTGTCCGAATTGTTCGGCCAGTCTGTTCTTGCCATGAAACCTACAGACAATAAATGTCTGTGTTTACGACCCTGAACTGTACGTCCCGTCACATACCACAAGTGGACGGATAACGTTATATCCGCTCGATGTCATTCTTAATACTCGTTTATGTAATTTAAATCAATCGTACAATGCTCATGGATAAAACTATTAAAAACATAATGCGTAGGTATAAAAAATTACACAATGCATAACTAAATAATCATAGCACACATGACACATATAAAACGTCCTTGTCTGTATCTCATTGCTTATTCCGTTTTTATACATTTTAAATATATCATATATATATATATATATATATATATATATATATATATATATATACATATATATATATATATATTATATATATATATATATATATATATATATATATATATAAACCGCACACAACAACACACACACACACACACACACACACACACACACACACACACACACACAGACACACACACACACACACAGACACACACACACACACACACACACACACACACACACAGAGGGAAAAACACACACACACACACACACACACACACACACACACACACACACACACACACACACACACACACACACACACACACACACACACACACACACACACACACACACACACACACACACACACACACACACACACACACACACACACACACACACACACACACACACACACACACACACACACACACACACACACACACACACACACACACACACACACACACACACACACACACACACACACACACACACACACACACACACACACACACACACACACACACACACACACACACACACACAACACACACACACACACACACACACACACACACACACACACACACACACACACACACACACACACACACACACACACACACACACACACACACACACACACACTCCTGACATTAACGAGCTTCAGGCCCAAGGAATCGACCTAGTTCTATTGTCAGATCGTCCCACGCCTGACGCCTTCCAATAAACCCGCACTGACACTCGCGATGTTCCGTCGAACATAAGGAGCTGGTTTCATTCCAACAGTCGCTCAGACATACATCTCATTTGCATTATAATGAACGAACCAGAATTGCGCGCGTAAACGTAATTTATCGCCTGATAAATTTCTATAATAAGGACAGATAAGGAGCCGGAAGTTGAAGGTATTAAACGGACCGCGGCAGATGTCACGCGACACGTCGATCTACGCAATGCTGAAAATGACGAAAGAGACGCCATCATTTTACTACGGTTATTCGCTTTATTGCGGAATTAGTGCATTCAGGACAATGAGCGCTACAACAGGGCGATAAAAGATAACAGCGTGTAGTGTAGCGTTAGGGAACAACATAAATGACACCTGTGTAACGATTCATCATCAACGCGGGGGGTCGTCACTTACATAGTGCTCGCGGTGTTTCTCCCTCAAATATCCCCCACAAATAGGAACAGCTTCGTTATAGCAGGGACGGACGTACCACATCAGCGCCACATCAAATTACAAACTGTGCACGGGACTTTACAGCCGTTTTTATTCGTAGCCAGGAACCCGCCAAAATGAAGCATCATTATACTGGTGGCGCACCACGTGTCCTGGTGGCGCACCAAGTGTCCTGGTGGCGCACCACGGTCGGACGGTCGGACGGTCGGACGGTCGGACGGTCGGACGGTCGGACGGTCGGACGGTCGGACGGTCGGACGGTCGGACGGTCGGACGGTCGGACGGTCGGACGGTCGGACGGTCGGACGGTCGGACGGTCGGACGGTCGGACGGTCGGACGGTCGGACGGTCGGACCCGGGCGGTCGGACGGTCGGACGGTCGGACGGTCGGACGGGGGATCGGACGGTCGGACGGTCGGA
>JAODUO010002006.1:0-79773 GCA_025642075.2 Ridgeia piscesae | reverse complement strand
TAAGAACATTCATGATACGTGGAGCAGCTCTGTTGTAGCTGACCTCAGTTTTATGTTAAATTTGCCAGTTGAGTTTGGAATGTCAGGAGAAACATGGCTGCTAATGTTGAATTCATCGAAGATACTAAGAGACAACAAGTTGCTCTTTTAAACAATTAGACTTCAGAAATTGAAAGCATTGACAAATGGCATCAAGTTCACATATGGTAAGAGGACAAGTGTCAAGCATTAAAGACATTTATTATTGTCAGTGATGACGGAACTCTGGAGAAAGCTGAAGAGAACCACAATCACTATCCCAGCCCATGTGATGTACAGCCGCAATAGTTGAGATGAAACACAAGGAAGCAAGCCAGGAATGAAATTATGTCAATGCAGGGAATTTGCGACCATGAAAAGGTGACATTGCTTCAACAAAGTTATACTGTGATATTCACCAGCTGACTCTGCTTCTGTGTTTTAACATTCCATACACAATTCTCTAGTGCTTTTAATGATGTTTTGACTAGTTACATACATTAAGTATGTTCTTTTTGATGGATTTTAATTTAATTTAATGTGTGTTGTAGCGTATAATTTTATATTTGTATGAACAGAAAGTTTGAGCGAGTATATTTTTGGTGTCGAGCATTACCTGTACAAAGATTCTCATATTTTCTTATTTGCGGATGATATGAAACTTTTTAACCCTATTTATAATGAAGAGAACTGCAACAACCTACAAAAAGATCTCACCTCAGCCAAAAAATGGTCAGAAACATCACTACATGTATTGAAATTTCATCCTGATAAATGTTGCAACATGAGAATTGGACGTTCCTCCATAAGAAATGATGGATACACAATGGGTAAAGAGCAGAAAACAATTAATAAAGCAGAAACAGTCAAGGATATTGGAGTAATTTTTGACTCATCACTTAACTTTGAGGCACATATGTCAGAAAAAATTTATAAAGCCAATTCTATGATGGGGATAATTCGACGCACTTTTGAATACCTAGATGACAAGAGTTTTTCTACGGTTTTTAAGTCTCTTGTCCGACCACATATTGAGTATGCAAACCAGGTATTTAATGAAGCACATAACAGCACTTGAAAATGTTAAAGAACTTGATTATAAAGAACGCCTAAAAAGATTAAACATGATAGAAATTTACAAAATATTAACTGGGAAATATGATTCTTCTGTTACATCAAATGTTGTTACATTAAGGGAAAATGATTCAATAACGAGAGGGTACAACCTCAAAATATTTAAAGAAAGATGTCGATTAAACATCCGAAAAAATTCATTTATATACCGATCTACTGATGTATGGAATAGTCTGCCACAGTCTGTGGTAGATGCTCCATCAGTCCAATCATTTGAAGTAAGAATTGATAAACTATGGAAAAATCATCCTATAAAAAATGATTTTACTGCACCACCTCTACTATGGACTGTGTCACCTTTAGACGCATGCGCACAGTCTCAAAACAATGCTCAAGACAGAGCTGGCACAAGAGGCAGGAATGCCTAATACTAGCCAAAAAAGGACCTGTAAGAACGTGTAAGAATATACAAATATCATATATGGTGTTATGCTAGTTTAATGGGGTGTATATTTCTGATTAGAATGTGCAGTTATAAAGCTACTACAATCATTGAAACGTTGCACGAATACAAATTAAGTATTGACGTAATTTGTATTTTTTGCTAAAAACTGACCGCATCTGACTCTGTCCAAGAATATGTTGAAAACGAATTGTGCACATGCGTCAGTTCGCATTGATCTAGACAACACTTCGCGAAAGTTTGCATTAGAGGAGAGATTGGCCAGAGATTAGTGGACAATACTTATCTTGAATATCGGTATAGATTCAGGTGGTCGACTCGCGGGCTGGTCTGTAGCTGAGTAGGCCCTATAATTTTATGGCCTTTTATTTGTGCTTCTACGCAGTACGGCAAGTACCTCAGCTATCGCTCATTGCATGGAAAATGGGCAATTTGACTAAACTGGCCTAAATTGTTACGGCCTTTTAAAACCGTTGTTTCACCTTTTATCGTGTATGTGTTCGCAATGTCATTCTACATCATGTCCTGTACAAAGTAAAAGAAGTCAGATTTTGTGTGTGTGTGCGTGCGTGCGTGCGTGCATGCGTGCGTGCGTGCGTGCGTGCGTGCGTGCGTGCGTGTTAGATCAATTTATATGCGTCGAGTCGACATCATACCAAAGCGTCATGTGTATGGCTAATTTGTATATATAAAAATTGGACAGTATTTGATTTTCTGAATAATAATTTTATATAGTATGTTTTAGTTTGCTTACATTTGTACTGAATGAATTTGCCCATCATACAGTGAACTAAAATATAAATTCTGTTAACAAATTTTGTGTGTCAACACGTGTTTACCGTGAAATCAAGAGTTTTTCACGTGATGACACGTACCAGTGAAACCGTACCAGTTCTGACCCACTACGACTCGTCAAACTCGTTCAAAATCTGTGACAACAGGCAGAACACGTGTATTCACGTGAATACACATGAAAACACGTACTGGTGGAGCTGTACCAATTATGAACCTGTATGACATGTGCCAACTGGTTCAGAAATGGTTCCTTGTTTGCTAGGTGCCAATTTAACATCTTTCATTAATTCCTGCTGATATGTTAACCTACCTGGTATACAGGTATGTAATTAATCTTACTCAATAATTCCTACACTGACTGCTATCTAACAGAGCAAAACTAAATATTTTAGTATGTAAAAACTGAATGGAAATTAAACATGTACACATTTATCTGAATAGTAGAAAATCTTGTATGCATGAGTATGGCATGCATTCAGCCCATTTCCATGTATGGGGATAATGTACACAGCTAGCTAGTCAATTTGAACCCTTTTGTTTTTAATTACTTTCTTTTTCTAAGGAAAATAAGTATGATCTATTGTTTCTTATTATTCAATATAATGTTTGAAAATAATGTTTTGTCACTGGTGATAGATGAAATCAGATTCAAATTTTTTGTATAATATTTATTAACAAACAGGAAAAATTTAAAGGGTTATGGGATACATTAGTAAACAAATTTTGTTTGGTGGTAGAATTATCATCAATGAAAACATTCATACTGTCATCTATAATATTATGTTTTTGTAACACATTGTTATATGTCTTAGAAGGGGAGAACAATCTAACAAACGCATTGTGACTCGCGTTACAATACCTTATTTTTCGTGACTCGCATTACATGTGACTCGCGTTACACATATTCAGTGTCCAATATCACAGTATAGATTCACTAGATATGGATATAGTTTGTGTCATTTAATAAAGTATAAAAAGAAGGAGGAGATTTATAATGGGCAGTCTTAGACTACCAACGGCTGCTGAATAAAGTTAAAAATCAAAATATCTCTTAAAAAATACAGAACACTCAGAAATATTATTGTCATAATACATGACACTAAGGCTTTAAAAAACAACAGCAACTGATCAAACCAAGAGAGTAACAGAAAACAGGGATATAAAGGGCTACTAATTATTTACATTTTAGATGAGTGAAATGTCATTTCAGTGATAATGGTTGGATACAGCATTTTCACACAAAGCATTGTGCAATGATTGAAAATTGTTTCTTTCCTATAAGTTATGTCCTATCAAAAACATGTAATATGCCATTGAAATTCAATGAATAAAATTTCAGAACATTTTTCAAATTTTCATGGAAATGCCCATCTACTGAAGCAAGTCATTAAGTCAGAGTAACTATTGGAATGGTCATTTTCTATTATATACAGTGCTTATGGAACAGTTACAACAAAATCACAATTCACTGATCTTGTATCTTTAAATCAGGAGGTGATGATTCAGGAACAGTTCTTCATCTGTCAGATTTGGAGTATATAGAAATATCCCAACATATGAATTTATATATTATATTTATGTTTATGGAAAATGGGCAATTTTACTAAATTGATAATAATAATAATATGATTTGTGGGCTGTGGACTGTACTTGCTTGTAAGAAATGAATGACTAACAAATAAGGCCATAAAGAGTCAGTATATGAATTGCTGAAATTGCAAGTTATTTAATGTCAAAGACTTAAATGTATACCCACATTTGTAGGCTTTGGCAGTAGTGTGCGATCTGGTGTGAAATGTGGAGATGCAGAAACGGAACCCGAGCGAGGTGATTATATATAACAGTTTACAGTTAGTGTGTACGAGAAGTGTACAAATCATCCAGGACAATGTCCAAGACTCATTTGCAATCACTTGCTTTTATGCTAATACGATGTGTGGGCTGTGGACTGTACTTGCCTGCAAGAAATGAATGACTAGCAAATAAGGCCATAAAGAGTCAATAGTTAACCAGAAATGGAGCCCGAGAGAGGTGATTATATATAACAGTGTACTGTTAATGTGTTCTAGAAGTATACAAATCATACAGACACAGTTTCTTAATCTGATGTCATCAATTGACTATTAATATGTATATAAATTAGAGAGGTTATTATATTTGGTTTTGCTTGGGTTCGTGTAATTCTCTGTCACACAAACAAAGTTTGGCTGACAGTAAATATGATGTAACCATATCACTAAGGTGATCATGAAATGAGTTTGACTGCATTGATGTACCTCATTTACATTTATTGTCAATTTGTTCTCTCAAATAACATATGTTGTTTTCCAATGCAGTTAAGGAACGAACATATACCAAATGGAGTGCCAAAGAGACAATGCTGGCAGTGATTACTTTGGAGAAAAAGATGATCCTGACATTTGCATGCTCGCCGTTCCCGTTCCCTAAGCTAGCCGATTCCGCTCAGGGCTTTATGCAGGAAAAAATTATTGCCAGTCACACATGTCTTGGTGGACACATGGAAGTTAACTGTTAAGCAGAAATACATGTTCCTCCAAGAGTTCTGTGATATTTCAATCACTTCTTCGCAACATCGCATGGCAAAGGAGCAGTTGGTGGAATTGGGGGTGATGTGAAGCAGTGCGTCTGGCTGGCAAATCTCACTAGAGATTGTGCATCAGATGTAGAGTCTTGATGGAATAGCAGTCAAACATTGCAAGAAAACTGACGTAGCCGAACAACCAGTCATCAAGCATGACAGTGCACAGATTGGTGACTTCATCGTTGTGGAGATGAGTGCCAAACAACCAGTCACCAAGCATGACAGTGCACAGATTGGTGACTTCATCGTTGTGGAGATGAGTGCCAAACAACCAGTCACCAAGCATGACAGTGCACAGATTGGTGACTTCATCGTTGTGGAGATGAGTGGCAAACAACCAGTCACCAAGCATGACAGTGCACAGATTGGTGACTTCATCGTTGTGGAGATGAGTGGCAAACAACCAGTCACCAAGCATGACAGTGCACAGATTGGTGACTTCATCGTTGTGGAGATGAGTGCCAAACAACCAGTCACCAAGCATGACAGTGCACAGATTGGTGACTTCATCGTTGTGGAGATGAGTGGCAAACAACCAGTCATCAAGCATGACAGTGCACAGATTGGTGACTTCATCGTTGTGGAGATGAGTGGCAAACAACCAGTCATCAAGCATGACAGTGCACAGATTGGTGACTTCATCGTTGTGGAGATGAGTGGCAAACAACCAGTCATCAAGCATGACAGTGCACAGATTGGTGACTTCATCGTTGTGGAGATGAGTGGCAAACAACCAGTCATCAAGTATGACAGTGCACAGATTGGTGACTTCATCGTGGTGGAGATGAGTGGCAAACAACCAGTCACCAAGCATGACAGTGCACAGATTGGTGACTTCATCATTGTGGAGATGAGTGGCAAACAACCAGTCATCAAGCATGACAGTGCACAGATTGGTGACTTCATCGTTGTGGAGATGAGTGGCAAACAACCAGTCATCAAGCATGACAGTGCACAGATTGGTGACTTCATCGTTGTGGAGATGAGTGGCAAACAACCAGTCATCAAGCATGACAGTGCACAGATTGGTGACTTCATCGTTGTGGAGATGAGTGGCAAACAACCAGTCACCAAGCATGACAGTGCACAGATTGGTGACTTCATCGTGGTGGAGATGAGTGGCAAACAACCAGTCATCAAGCATGACAGTGCACAGATTGGTGACTTCATCGTTGTGGAGATGAGTGGCAAACAACCAGTCATCAAACATGACAGTGCACAGATTGGTGACTTCATCGTTGTGGAGATGAGTGCCAAACAACCAGTCATCAAACATGACAGTGCACAGATTGGTGACTTCATCATTGTGGAGATGAGTGGCAAACAACCAGTCATCAAGCATGACAGTGCACAGATTGGTGACTTCATCGTGGTGGAGATGAGTGGCAAACAACCAGTCATCAAACATGACAGTGCACAGATTGGTGACTTCATCGTTGTGGAGATGAGTGGCAAACAACCAGTCATCAAGCATGACAGTGCACAGATTGGTGACTTCATCATTGTGGAGATGAGTGGCAAACAACCAGTCATCAAACATGACAGTGCACAGATTGGTGACTTCATCGTTGTGGAGATGAGTGGCAAACAACCAGTCATCAAGCATGACAGTGCACAGATTGGTGACTTCATCATTGTGGAGATGAGTGGCAAACAACCAGTCATCAAGCATGACAGTGCACAGATTGGTGACTTCATCGTGGTGGAGATGAGTGGCAAACAACCAGTCATCAAACATGACAGTGCACAGATTGGTGACTTCATCGTTGTGGAGATGAGTGGCAAACAACCAGTCATCAAGCATGACAGTGCACAGATTGGTGACTTCATCATTGTGGAGATGAGTGGCAAACAACCAGTCATCAAACATGACAGTGCACAGATTGGTGACTTCATCGTTGTGGAGATGAGTGCCAAACAACCAGTCATCAAACATGACAGTGCACAGATTGGTGACTTCATCATTGTGGAGATGAGTGGCAAACAACCAGTCACCAAGCATGACAGTGCACAGATTGGTGACTTCATCGTTGTGGAGATGAGTGGCAAACAACCAGTCATCAAGCATGACAGTGCACAGATTGGTGACTTCATCGTGGTGGAGATGAGTGCCAAACAACCAGTCATCAAGCATGACAGTGCACAGATTGGTGACTTCATCATTGTGGAGATGAGTGGCAAACAACCAGTCATCAAGCATGACAGTGCACAGATTGGTGACTTCATCATTGTGGAGATGAGTGGCAAACAACCAGTCATCAAGCATGACAGTGCACAGATTGGTGACTTCATCGTGGTGGAGATGAGTGGCAAACAACCAGTCATCAAACATGACAGTGCACAGATTGGTGACTTCATCATTGTGGAGATGAGTGGCAAACAACCAGTCATCAAACATGACAGTGCACAGATTGGTGACTTCATCATTGTGGAGATGAGTGGCAAACAACCAGTCATCAAGTATGACAGTGCACAGATTGGTGACTTCATCGTTGTGGAGATGAGTGGCAAACAACCAGTCATCAAGTATGACAGTGCACAGATTGGTGACTTCATCGTTGTGGAGATGAGTGGCAAACAACCAGTCATCAAGTATGACAGTGCACAGATTGGTGACTTCATCGTGGTGGAGATGAGTGGCAAACAACCAGTCACCAAGCATGACAGTGCACAGATTGGTGACTTCATCATTGTGGAGATGAGTGGCAAACAACCAGTCATCAAGTATGACAGTGCACAGATTGGTGACTTCATCGTGGTGGAGATGAGTGGCAAACAACCAGTCACCAAGCATGACAGTGCACAGATTGGTGACTTCATCGTTGTGGAGATGAGTGCCAAACAACCAGTCACCAAGCATGACAGTGCACAGATTGGTGACTTCATCATTGTGGAGATGAGTGGCAAACAACCAGTCATCAAGTATGACAGTGCACAGATTGGTGACTTCATCGTTGTGGAGATGTGTGGCAAACAGCCAGTCACCAAGCATGACAGTGCACAGATTGGTGACTTCATCGTGGTGGAGATGAGTGGCAAACAACCAGTCATCAAGTATGACAGTGCACAGATTGGTGACTTCATCGTTGTGGAGATGAGTGGCAAACAACCAGTCACCAAGCATGACAGTGCACAGATTGGTGACTTCATCGTTGTGGAGATGAGTGGCAAACAACCAGTCATCAAGTATGACAGTGCACAGATTGGTGACTTCATCGTGGTGGAGATGAGTGGCAAACAACCAGTCACCAAGCATGACAGTGCACAGATTGGTGACTTCATCATTGTGGAGATGAGTGGCAAACAACCAGTCACCAAGCATGACAGTGCACAGATTGGTGACTTCATCGTTGTGGAGATGAGTGGCAAACAACCAGTCATCAAGTATGACAGTGCACAGATTGGTGACTTCATCGTGGTGGATGAGTGGTAAACAACCAGTCATCAAGCATGACAGTGCACAGATTGGTGACTTCATCATTGTGGAGATGAGTGGCAAACAACCAGTCATCAAGCATGACAGTGCACAGATTGGTGACTTCATCGTTGTGGAGATGAGTGGCAAACAACCAGTCACCAAGCATGACAGTGCACAGATTGGTGACTTCATCGTTGTGGAGATGAGTGCCAAACAACCAGTCATCAAGCATGACAGTGCACAGATTGGTGACGTCATCGTTGTGGAGATGAGTGCCAAACAACCAGTCATCAAACATGACAGTGCACAGATTGGTGACGTCATCGTTGTGGAGATGAGTGGCAAACAACCAGTCACCAAGCATGACAGTGCACAGATTGGTGACTTCATCGTTGTGGAGATGAGTGGCAAACAACCAGTCATCAAGCATGACAGTGCACAGATTGGTGACTTCATCGTTGTGGAGATGAGTGGCAAACAACTAGTCATCAAGCATGACAGTGCACAGATTGGTGACTTCATCGTGGTGGAGATGAGTGGTAAACAACCAGTCATCAAGTATGACAGTGCACAGATTGGTGACTTCATCGTTGTGGAGATGAGTGGCAAACAACCAGTCATCAAGTATGACAGTGCACAGATTGGTGACTTCATCGTGGTGGAGATGAGTGGTAAACAACCAGTCATCAAGTATGACAGTGCACAGATTGGTGACTTCATCGTGGTGGAGATGAGTGCCAAACAACCAGTCATCAAGCATGACAGTGCACAGATTGGTGACTTCATCGTTGTGGAGATGAGTGGCAAACAACCAGTCATCAAGCATGACAGTGCACAGATTGGTGACTTCATCGTTGTGGAGATGTGTGGCAAACAACCAGTCACCAAGCATGACAGTGCACAGATTGGTGACTTCATCGTTGTGGAGATGAGTGGTAAACAACCAGTCATCAAACATGACAGTGCACAGATTGGTGACGTCACGTTGTGGAGATGTGTGGCAAACAACCAGTCACCAAGCATGACAGTGCACAGATTGGTGACTTCATCGTGGTGGAGATGAGTGGTAAACAACCAGTCATCAAGCATGACAGTGCACAGATTGGTGACGTCATCGTGGTGGAGATGAGTGGTAAACAACCAGTCATCAAGTATGACAGTGCATAGATTGGTGACTTCATCGTTGTGGAGATGAGTGGCAAGAAAACTGTGAATAGTTTCGTTGCTCAGGTTGTCGACTCAAGTGATGACTGTTTGGAATTGTCATTCCTATGAAAGGCAGACCTGGATAAGTCTGGGCGAACCTATGTTTTCCCTGTGAATGCAGACAAGTCATGGATCAAACTTGATGAAGTTGTGCATCGGAATCACTACATCTTCGATGAGAAAGTGCTTTAAATACTTGTTTGGACAGAGCACTGAAATGGACATGAACTATTTTGTGTTTAAGTTGTTCATAGTTAGTCAACTGAACAATGACATCAGGTTTTAAGAGTGACACTGACATAACGAGAATGTCTGAATAACTGACATTATAATCAAGATGGACAATAATAATGAAGAATCCGACTCGTCATGCCGTAACGTGACGATGACAGCCTTGCTAATTAGTTAAGTAATTACAACTGCGATTAACTTTTATAATTTTTAGAATTACATGTTGCAACCTCAGATATGTAATGTGTTTACTGATATACAGAACTTTACCCAGGACATGGCAGAAGAGCTGAATTTGAAGTTTGTGTAACCATGAGTAGATTATGTGCAAAAGATGGCATAATACCGTAACATGTCACTAATTAGTTAATTACTGTTAAAGTTATCAATGGTTTTCAAAATTGGCACTCATTATCTGAAGCTAATTCTGTAGCTAACAGTATTTGATGTTCAACTGAAACATATATGTTACATATTGAAATGTTTTTAAAAAGAAATGTCATATTTGTGGTCAAATGTCACTCCGTAACATCATGGAATTGCCTTCATACACATTGATGGACTGTGACACACAGTCCACAATACTTCTCATACACCATGATGGACTGGGACTCACAGTGCACACAATACTGCTCATACACACTGATGGACTGTGACTCACAGTGGACAATACTGCTCATACACACTGATGGACTGTGACTCACAGTCCACAATACTGCTCATATACATTGATGGACTGTGACTCACATTGAACAATACAGCTCATATACACTGATTGACTATGACTCACAGTGGACAATACAGCCCATACACATTGATGGACTGTGATTCACAATGGACAATACTGCTCATACACATTGATGGACTGTGACTCAGTGAACAATACTGCTCATACACAATGATGGACTATGACTCACAGTGGAGAATATATTTCTTACACATTGACAAACTGTGAATGACAGTAGATAATACTGCTCATATACATTGACGAACTCTGACTGAGAGTAGATAATACTGCTCGTATAATTGATGGACTGTGACCGACAGTAGGTAATACTGCTCATATATACTGATGAACTGTGACTGAGAGTAGATAATACTGCTCATATACATTGATGGACTGTGACTGACAGTAGATAATACTGCTCATATATACTGATGAACTGTGACTGAGAGTAGATAATACTGCTCATATACATTGATGGACTGTGACTGACAGTAGACAATACTGCTCATATACCTTAATGGACTGTGACTGACAGTAGATAATACTGCTCATATACACTGATGAATGGTGACCGACAGTATTTAATATTGCTCAAATGCATTGATGCTCATATACACTGAAGTCAGACTGGTGGGAAATTAGGAAGGCAGTGGAGCTGCAGAGAGCTGGTAACAGAAATGACATGAAGGGATTCTACAATGGACTGAAGGAAGTGTGGGGACCCAAGAAGAAGGGACCTGTTCACCTGAAATCAACAGATGGAATGGAGACCTTCTCTGATAGCAAGAGAGTTGTGGCAAGATGGAGTGAACACTTCCAGAAGCTACTCAACGTCCCTGACGACAATAGACCTCTAGCTCTGGACAACTATAGAGGAATCTCTCTTCTTTCCATAGCAGGCAAGATCTTCGCCAGTTTTTTTTTATAATGTCCGAGCTCATAAAAAGGCCTACAATGCAGGCTGTAATAAATAATATTGTACATTTTACGTTTTTGTTTTATATTATTTTTCTGACTTTATTATGCGATGTGTAGAAGAGACACAAAAGTGATAGAAGATGTTGACTGTAGTCATTGAGATTGATATTTAATTTCTCAAAATATGTAGTAATCCATGTAATAGTCTATGTGCTAAAATTGTATAGTGTGAAAGTTGCCTCAGATTTTATATTAGCAGACCCACACCACGACTAAAACATTTCATTTAACGGCGAGTTTTCTCTTTGTATTGTTGCAATCTGAAAAATTTGCATTTAAGAAAAACATCATAAGAGTCAAAACTTGGTCTTCTAAAGCAATGGGCACCTCAGTAGCAGCATGTTTGTTTACAATATTTGGGCCAGTAACTTTTTTGGGGGCCAGTAACTTTTCAAATCTACTGGCCCCAGGGCCAGTGGATACAAAAGCTTAATGTCAAGGCCTGACTTGATGAACTGTGACTGACAGTACTTCGGCAATACTGCTCATATACATAGATGAACTGTGACTGACAGTACTTCGACAATACTGCTCATATACATTGATGAACTGTGACTGACAGTAAATAATACTGCTCATATACACTGATGAACTGTGACTGACAGTAGATAATACTGCTCATATACATTGATGAAAGGTGACTGACAATAGATAATACAGCTCATATACATTGATGAACGGTGATTGAGAGTAGATAATACTGCTCATATACATTGATTAATGGTGATTGACAGTAGATAATACTGCTCATATACATTGATGAACTGTGACTGACAGTAGACAATACTGCTCATATACATTGATGAACTGTGACTGACAGTAAATAATACTGCTCATATACATTGATGAACTGTGACTGATAGTAGATAATACAGTTCATATACATTGATGAAAGGTGACTGACATTAGATAATACTGCACATATACATTGATGAACTGTGACCGACAGTAGATAATACTGCTCATATACATTGATGGACTGTGACTGACAGAAGATAATACTGTTCATATATATTGATGGACTGTGACCGACAGTAGATAATACTGCTCATATACATTGATGGACTGTGACCGACAGTAGATAATACTGCTCATATACATTGATGGACTGTGACTGACAGTAGATAATACTGTTCATATACATTGATGGACTGTGACCGACAGTAGACAATACTGCTCATATACATTGATGAACTGTGACTGACAGTAGACAATACTGCTCATATACATTGATGAACTGTGACTGACAGTAGATAATACTATTCATATACATTGATGGACTGTGACTGACAGTAGATAATACAGCTCATATACATTGATGAACTGTGACTGACAGTAGATAATACTATTCATATACATTGATGAACTGTGATTGACAGTAGATAATACTGCTCATATACATTGATGAACTGTAACTGACAGTAGATAATACTATTCATATACATTGATGGACTATGACTGACAGTAGATAATACTGCTCATATACATTGATGAACTGTAACTGACAGTAGATAATACTATTCATATACATTGATGGACTATGACTGACAGTAGATAATACAGCTCATATACATTGATGAACTGTGACTGACAGTAGATAATACTATTCATATACATTGATTAACTGTGATTGACAGTAGATAATACAGCTCATATACATTGATGGACTGTGACTGACAGTAGATAATACTATTCATATACATTGATGGACTATGACTGACAGTAGATAATACTGCTCATATACATTGATGAACTGTGACTGACAGTAGATAATACTATTCATATACATTGATGGACTATGACTGACAGTAGATAATACAGCTCATATACATTGATGAACTGTGACTGACAGTAGATAATACAATTCATATACATTGATGGACTATGACTGACAGTAGATAATACAGCTCATATACATTGATGAACTGTGACTGACAGTAGATAATACTATTCATATACATTGATGGACTATGACTGACAGTAGATAATACAGCTCATATACATTGATGAACTGTGACTGACAGTAGATAATACTGCTCATATACATTGATGAACTGTGACTGACAGTAGATAATACTGCTCATATACATTGATGAACTGTGACTGACAGTAGATAATACTGCTCATATACATTGATGGACTGTGACTGACAGTAGATAATACAGCTCATATACATTGATGAACTGTGACTGACAGTAGATAATACTGCTCATATACATTGATGGACTGTGACTGACAGTAGATAATACTGTTCATATACATTGATATACTGTGGCTGACAGTAGATAATACTGCTCATATACATTGGTGGACTGTGACCGACAGTAGATAATACTGCACATATACATTGATGAACTGTGACTGACAGTAGAAAATACTGCTCATATACATTGATGGACTGTGACTGACAGTAGATAATACAGCTCATATACATTGATGAACTGTGACTGACAGTAGATAATACTGCTCATATACATTGATGGACTGTGACTGACAGTAGATAATACTGTTCATATACATTGATATACTGTGGCTGACAGTAGATAATACTGCTCATATACATTGGTGGACTGTGACCGACAGTAGATAATACTGCACATATACATTGATGAACTGTGACTGACAGTAGAAAATACTGCTCATATACATTGATGGACTGTGACTGACAGTAGATAATACTGCTCATATACATTGATGGACTGTGACTGACAGTAGATAATACTGCTCATATACATTGATGAACTGTGACTGACAGTAGATAATACTGCTCATATACATTGATGGACTGTGACTGACAGTAGATAATACTGCTCATATACATTAATGGACTGATCAACATAGAATGACTGATCAACGTAGAATCAGGGCTTTATGCAGGACCAAATTTATGCCAATCACACATGTTTTGGTGGACATATGGATGTCAACTGTTAAGCCAGTTTACAAACTTTAAATGTGTCTGATGACCTGAAATGGAGTACTAAGTTACTAATACACATGTGACACCATTTATACTCACTTTTAAGGCAAAACTGACAATATCTACATGGTTTGGGAAGACATTTTTGCTGCATGTTTTACCCGTCCACCCATATTTATACCTGTCCACAACAGCTTTTACCCGCCCAAATGATGGGTGGACGGGTCTCTGCATAAAGTTATGCATAGAATCGGTCGAGGGCAGCAGTTGCAAGATCAGAGTGTGGGAGTTGCAAGTCAGGCATAAGTAAAGCCACTGGCCTAATGTCAGATCATGTGCTCAAGATCAGAGAATCCTCATGCTTCAAAGAATGCTCCTATGGAAAAGGTGGAGACCTCCATCCAACATGTCATTGTTTGCTGGCTATAAGACTGGAACTGGAGGAGATGAATTAGAGTGACATGATTGGCGAGGCAGAGGCAGTGAGTGTGTTTGAAGAGGATGAGATTGTGTCTGCATCTGAAGAGCATGGTTGTGAACCTGGATGAAGAAAATGGTCTTAGTGACAGTCTCCTCGACCCCTGTTTAGTTTATCTACAGCAATAATTCATATATTACTTATAATTACTTTTCTTGTATTTCTTGTTTAAAAACATGTGTATGCAATTACTCAAGTGTCATATTAGTTCACCATGGCACTAGTGCAATATTATTTCATAATTGAGCTGTAATTAATTTGTTGAACATTGTATTATTTATACTTTTTGGGGTCAATAAACACTTCCGATTTCAATTCACTTCCGATTCCGAAGAGATCAAAGTGGTGAACATGGTTGAAGAGAATGAGGTTTATGATCGTATCCAAAGAGAAAGACATGTTGATTGCACACCTTAAGAGAAAGACATGGTGATCGCACATGCAGTGAAAGACATGGTGAACGCTATTTGGCAATAGAACAGATTATGGATACTGTTACCTTTGGCAGTCACATTGCTGTCATGTAGGGGGCAGCGTTGGTATGCTGGCAGAGTAGTAAAAGAAGTCGATTACATGTATAATGTGACATACATGACACATTCAAGAGGCAAGTGAAGTGTAGCTGTTCTGACCAGGGGCTTGTAGGCAAGGAAGATGTCCTTTTGCATGTTGATGTCCCTCAAGCAGTAGGCAGCGGGGCATTGCTAGACACCACCCAAACAATCCTGGCCAAATTTGACCACTTGACCCTCTAGCAATACTATTGGATGACAGCATAGCTTTATGTAGAGACCCGTCCACCCGTCATTTGGACGGGTAAAAATGAATATGGACGGGTAGAAATATGGTGGACGGGTAGGAAAAAAGGTCTTCCAAAACCATAGATATTGTTAGTTATGCCTGGAAAGTGAGTGAAAATGGTGTCACATGTGTGTTTGTAGTCCATTTCAGGTCATCAGACACATTTAAAAGTTTGTAAACTGGCTTAACAGTTAACATCCATGTGTCCACCAAAACATGTGTGACTGGCAATAATTTTATCCTGCATAAAGCCCTGGATGACAGTGAGAGGAAGTAAAGAATCCATTCCTGAGCAATGACTGTTTTGTTGTTTCAAGCTGAGTATGTGTCTGAGACGCAGTTTGTTTAGAGACAGCGGTGTTTCATTTGGTGCCCACTCAGAATGAACATTCATTTGAAAACTTATAGTGTTATGCACATAATGTATTCATATTTTACTGGATTTCATTACAGTATATGGCTATGTTCTTTTGATAAGGTAAATTAACTATTTCATTATCATTATCATTATCATTCAGAGATATTGACGAAAAGAGATTTTGCGATAATGGCTGTGGCTAATTTGCATATTGGGAATAAATATATACGCTAAAACTTTCTAATATTGTTTATCCTAATCATTGATCTTGAAAACATGTATAATATAGACTCCATTTTTTGTGACAGTATCATGCATACTTTTAACAATATTGAATAAAATAGCTGTTTCAATAATGGCCGCACTAATTTGCACATAAAAACTGTTCCCCAAGGTTATCAGAATGAAAACCCAACTAATCGGTGACCCCATGTGATGATAAATCCACCAAAAGATCTTATACTATAGACAATTCATAAGTCCATCATTACAACCATAGCAGTGGCAAATGGACTATTATTGTAGTTATTTGATGCTAGTTATACATAAAGAGTTGGCTTACTTGTAAGCCCTTAGTGACTTGTGTTATCAACAAACATGCCACAAGTCTGTAAATTTATCTGGGAGTGTTGTCCAGCATTAAATTATTTAAGTATATCTGCCCTTGTTGTACAAAGGAGCAACCCTTGTAAGTTAGTGGAGAAACTTGTATTATTTTGTTGTATTTTAAAGACTCATGGTAGGAACTTAGAATGTACTTCATAGTTTGACAAGCACAACTGACTAAGTACAAGTACAAAAACCTAAGTATAAATTCAAGTTCAAGCACTGAAAAATGCTATTAAAGTACAAGAATTTGATCCGAAGTTCTGATCATGTACACGCACTGAAAAATGCTATTAAACTAAAAATACTTAACTCCAAGTTTCCAACATGGTAGGTACAGGAAGAAAATTAGAAAGAAGGCTTCCCTACCTGTTGTCTTCCATCACACCAGCCTGGTACCATCCATATGTCCACTTTGAAGTAACTATTGATACACTGCAGCCAGACTGTGGCCTTGTTCTGTCGACCCGCTGCTCAGGAATTCTGGGAAAGGTGGCACTGCAGCTGCAGGCAAAATACCTCAGTGGCCACCACAGTGTTGACAGATAGGTTCTTGTTTCAACGACTGTCATGAGGGCTCACATGTCCGTCGTTCATATTATCCAACAAATTGTCATGAGGACTGATGAATATCGCATGGTTATTTCCAAGAACAAAGAAAATATAGGTAATGTTAAAGGTCACGAACTGTGGATCTGCCACGCCACCTGGTGACTGTATTGTAATCTGCAATTGCCTGTATGTTGTGAATTTTGAGTATTGAAATGTGAAGTCCAGAATAGTGATTTGCGTTTTATCCACAAAGTAATATGCAGGGTGGTTGGTCATGGAACTGCAGTAACATATCTTGGAATCAAGCGATGTCGCACATCTGCTACTGTATGGAGTTGGCTTGATATTGTGCTGCAAGTTGAAGATGCAGGCCTATAAAGTCCTGTCTTGGTTCCCTGTATGTTCCAGCAAGTTCACAGACAGTGGATAACAATTTAAGCCTTTTCTGGATCACATATCTAATTGCACTAGAACTATGGTATGATCTAAATACACAAGAGTGCACACAAAGGTAAAGCTGACTACATCATTAAAATCAGATGTTGAACACTTTTGCTGTCTTGTGCTGTCGTAAGGATTTGTCCATTTACCAGTTCAAATATTTAACTTGGCTGCTTGGAGGGTGTGACATTGCATGGATTGGTGGTTCTGTGGAGTTCTCTCATGTTGTCCGTATGGTGAAGACCGTTAGAATATCCAAAGTTATCCCCAGTCGTGTTGTCACAATGTCACCAACTGTCACTGGTGACACATTGTGCTGAAACCAAACAAACCAACTTAGGGTTGATCTCAAAAGTTGGCCTACTCCCCAAAAACATTATATCTTTAGTATTGGATTAAATCACATTCACACTGACCCATGTTCTGGGACTTGTAGTGTTTATGACCCATAACTATTAAATGTCAGTGCCAATTTGCATTAATATATTTCTCTTATAAGATGGCAGCACTGTACAACTGCTTTCACACTGATATATCTGTACTCATAATTGACCAACATACATCAGGCTTTTATGCAGAATAACATTTTTGCCAGTCCAAAATGTTGTGATGATTGGGTGTACACATGCCCACATGTACGGACGCATTCATGGAAACCTTGGTTTGGGCAAAATTACTAGGTTTTCCCTGGGGTGAGGGTTGGCTTCAGTAGAACAACAAATTTAGGCCATGCTAGTTAAAAGATTGATGTGCAAAAAAGTAAACGATTTGGTGTTACGCACCTAAGAGTTTACACAAACTAACAATTTGCATATACAATAAAAACATTCACATCAGTGGTTTATTCAGTAAGTGATCTTGAAGTGCAAAAATCTTGCAAAACCACCGACACCATGAACGGGACCATCTTGTTCGATGCAACTAATCAAAAATCTAATGCAACTAATCAAAATCTGCACTTTGGAAAAGTAATACATCACAGTGTCATCTGCTGGTTTAGCTGTCATAACTGAGAGCCAAGCAGTTAGTTAAAAGTGCCTTTCATCGGTTTAATACGAAATCGCAACACCAATATGCTACACTGTCCTCGTATGCTTGCAGCAACAGTACAGGGAAAGACAGTATCAGCAAGGTGTCTTTTTATTACCCTTTGAATCGACCAGAACTGAAACAGTGGTCCAGTGGATTAATTGGAACAGTCACAGTCACAATGACTGAATGAATGCGGATGACAGACAACCGGGTTGGATTTACCTAACCATGAAAACGACCACCATTGTGCTCGCGAATATTTATGAACTTCACTTACTGCATTTGCACACGCAAAATAGTTTAATTACTTATAAATAATATAATAATTAATTATCATCACGGTGAATGTGATTTCCAAGAAATTATAAGTTTTATTATAATATATTTTATTTCATTTAGCGCCACATTCATAATTGATTGTGGCGCTTCACAACATACTGCTATTAAGAAATATGCAATAAGAAGAAAAATATCCACAGGTAATATTTTAAAATAAATAATAAAAATAGATGTATATATAATTAATTAAAGTGACCTATTAGTCATATAAATACCATACAAATTCTATAATAACAATAGTGATAAATGAATGTAAAGGTATGGTTAATAGTAATAAATAATTAAAATGGTAAAATAGTTACGATTTAACAACAATTTTCATTCAGCATATGCACACACATTATTACTCACTCAAGCTATTTTTCTATGGCATAATTAGCAATGCATAATTAGTTGACCTATAATTAACATTTGGCCTAATTACTAGGAGTAATTACACAAAACAGGTGAAAATAATTAGTAAAAAGGTCAATTAAACTATACATGGGGTTGACTACTTTAATTTATATTTATAATTATATATTATGAATGAATATACTGATTCTCATCTTGTAAAATATGAAGTTTGTTGATGACCTAATAAGTTGACCTATATTTAGCATTTGACCTATTTATTAGGATTAATTACATAGAATGGGGGAAAATAAGTATTCAATCCCATGTACAGTGTATTAATTGACCTTTCTACTAATTATTTTTACCCGTTTTATGTAATTAATCCTAATAAATAGGTCAAATGCTAAACATCTGTTAACTAATTAGGTCATCAACAAACTTTAAACTTTACAAGATGAAAATGTTTACATTCATTCATAATATAAATTATAAATTAAAGTAGTCAACCACATATGTATAATTAGCCTTTTTACTCATTATTCTCCCATTTTATGTAATTAATCCTAGTAATTAGGTCAAATGTTAATCATAGGTCAACTAATTATGCCATAAAATTAGTGATGTAATAATGTGGCATAGAAGTCCTTTTTTCATTAATTATAGTTAATTTGTTGTTATTCTAAAAAAGGTCAAATATGCAGTGAAGGTCAACTAATTAGGTCAAGGTCAAATCATACTCACATGTTTTTCTAGATCACATAACTTTTTATTTCACCCCAATATCTTCAGTAGAAGCAATTATTATTATATTACCAATCAATTTCCTATATACTCAAACACAGTGCTCCAGCTTCCTGGCTCACAAGAAATGGTCAGAATTCAATACCAAAAATCATCCTTTTTCTGAGCACTAAAAGTTTAATTACTTCAGAAATAATAAATCATGATGTTTATCTATCTTGTTGTATAGTTTGAATGAGACTGGACCATCTAATTTTTTCTGATGTACCTAGTCAAGCTTTGCCTTCTTGCCAATTTTGGCCAACATAGGCAACAATGCGTTATGGTCAATGTCACAATGATAATCATGATTAGATTATACATTGTCAACGTTGATTAGATGACGGTTAATGTTTACGAATTAAATTACTACTGCGACACGACATGTCCTAGAGCAAATATTACTTACCTAACCTCAAGATTTTACCTCAAGGCTCAAGTCAAGACCGGTCAATAGTTGCACAAAACTGAGCTTTGAGACCGTCTTATTTTCTGATGTTGCAGTTTCTCTTTTGATGTATTTTTTCATATGTTTTTATCCATAGATACTTTAACAACTTTCCCTTGGGTTTCTGTCATAAAGATAATCTTCTGAAACCAGAATTTCAACAGAATATACGACGACAAGCACACGTTGGGCAGCCATTTTTTGTATTGCTTGATGTCGGCGTTTGCTTGCCTGCCCCCCAAAAAGCAACCTGGATACACCAGTTTAGATGGGGAACTTTTTGTTTTGCCGCAATGCAACGCCGTTCAGCAACACAACTCCAGTACACACATGTATACATCCCAACATTCGCTATATTTAATATGGTACCTGTACATCCTGGGCTTGGTTCAAGCTACGGCTTACGAGTAATCCATATATCACGAGCCTGTCACTGGCATCGTCGCCAGGGCACCCAGGCAGACGACACGTTCGGTACGTGGACAGTTCATTAGCAGGCGGAAGCGTGCATCCAGCACGCAAACATTGCAGCTAAAACTTCCTATTTGATCGGTTATAAATGTGACATTGTCTGTGCATAAAGATGAATATAAAACCGTTTCACTGCGTACTATTTCCGTAGGCATTGAACGCTCCATGTGGTTTCACCGAACTTCGTAATTATTTACGTATGCAAATCAGCGGTTCGTGTATGTGAGGAGAATGTTGTGTTTGATCGGCGCGACGGATGTGTTTCTTTTCTCATTTAACCAATAAACTTGAACATTTTGAAGATTATTGATGGTATTTGCAGGGGGTGCGCATCGCAATAAAAACTATATGAGCTAAATGGAAGAACATTGTTCGCTGCTGAATAAAATAATTTGACGTACATGAAGGGAGTGGATGTGGAAGGGATAAGGCCAAGGTCAAGGAAAGTGCAAGTTTATTTACTGTTTACACCAGTGCCAGTCAAAATATACCCTTAGCCTAGGCCTTGGTACATCCAGGGGCGTCGAACCGGTTTGAAAAATGGGGGGACGGGGGACCAATTTATATATTATACATGTATATATATGTGTGTGTGTGTGTGTGTGTGTGTGTGTGTGTGCGTGCGTGCGTGCGTGCGTGCGTGCGTGCGTGCGTGCGTGCGTGCGTGCGTGCGTGCGTGCGTGCGTGCGTGCGTGCGTGCGTGCGTGCGTGCGTGCGTGCGTGTGCTGACCTGAAATACATATAAATGTTTTAGTAAATATAAAACACCATTTATTGTTGGTCTGGTCCTACTTCTAAAATAAACAAAGACCTTTATGTTATGCTATTTAAACTAGTTATGTTGTTGGCTACACGTATTTGAATAGGGGCCATGGCCTGCCTCAATCACACACATACTGAACATTTTGAGGGTAGACTCTGGATCCATAACTTCTTGCCAGTGGCGTAGCGAGATGGGGGCAGGGGGGGTTATGGGCTCCAATCCCGGTAAATTAGGATGGTGGGGAACTGAGGACCAATATCTGGCTGCTTAATTCATAGAGTCACAAAGTACAGTGGGTTTCGGGATGCCTGTGTAAGATTTTCCTTCCCAGTCCTACCCTTTCACAAAAACATTGTCATCATTCAAATAGGTTTAACTTAGGAATTCTCCACTTCTATCGCTGGCTGCAGCATAAGAGTTGACAGAGTAATGAAAATGTCATTATTCTCAATGTGCGCGTGGTGGCTAGTGGCTATTAAGGATTCAAAATAATAGTTGCCCGCTGCCCGGTTACTAGACTAGGGTCAAATTGCATTTTGTTGTTATTATTTTCTTGGCATCACTGTCTTTTCCAGTGTCTTTTTTCTTCAGCATCTCCAATTCCTTCTATCTATATATATATATTTCCATTCTTCTCCTACTCTTTCTATGTCACTTTTAACGCAATCCCCCATCGCAATTTCGCTCTTCGTCGCCTCCATTTTCCATCCACTTTCTGGGCACCTGCTCTCATTTGCCAGTTTGTCATCTCCCAATTTTTTCCACATGAAAAACCCATGTATCAATTTCTTCTCAGAACTTTCCTTCACTCTATCCCATACTCACATCTCATCCATTTTCTTTTATCAGCTCTCTTAGGTCGAAATCATGGACCTACTGTTGTTTCTTTGCTAGTGCCATCGTCACTAGTGCGTTCATGTATGCCGGGGTAACACACGAACTGAGCACATTTCCTTTACGTTTCCGTGATATGCGTCTATCTCCCGTCACCCCTTCGACTTTCCTCCAAGCGTTTGTCCCCCTGTAATCCTCATTGTAACCAAAACAATTAATCTAGTGGATTTTGCACTGGGAACATTCCACTTCCTATGGTGAATTTATAAATTGTAATACGCAACGTTACACGTTGTGAAGTTACTGGTTGAACGCAACGCCACATCATCTATGTTAAGGTAGGGAAGTTTATTTATTGTTTCATCAGAATAAGTGACTACATGTTGGTATTTGTCATGGTCTTTGTCAGTAGGTTTGGGACAGTAGCGTGAGGAATGTGGTGGCCGGCTATAGGCTGATGTTATGTAGGGGTTTAGGGTTCGTGTCTATTTAATAATGTGTCGTTTCTCTCTTAATTTCTAACGTTAACGCCTTCTGTGAATTGTTTTGCTGAAATACCAGCTACATTGGTCAGTGAACTTGGTTGGCACATCGGTATTCATTTTAAGCAAGTTGAGTTTGAATTATATATATATATATATATATATATATATATATATATATATATATAGTCTGCTTGGTCGTCGGGTGCCCCCCTCCAATGCAAAATCCTGGCTACGCCACTGCTGCTTGCCTGATTCACAGAGTGACAAGATACAGAGGTTACAGATACAGAGGTGCCTGTGTTGGACTTTCCAATCCCACCTTTTAGCAAAGAAATTTGTCATCACTCAAATGGGATCAAATTATTCAAATGGCAGGAATCTGCTGGTTCCCCTGTAGGCGATAAGTATCCAGGCTGTATTACAGGAGGTGACAGGGCAAACACAAATTAATCATCAATGATGTGCTTGATGGCTAGTGCCTATTAACATATCAACACAATTAAGGCTGCAAAATGATAGAGCCCGATATGACGAATATTTACTGGACTAAGATGAAGTTGTGCGCTGCGGCCAACCAAGCAATTTATATGGTGATTTTCCACTAGGTAGTCGGAAGTTAATATCTGAACTGGTATATTAATTTTACTACTAGACCGGTGTAGGGTTTCTTTTAGGAGAGAGGAATGATCAGTCTCGCTATATGCCTGTAAATGTGTTTTTTAACTAAAAAAGTGGGGGGACAATTCCTATGCTGTCCCCCTGGCTGAAAAGTGGGGGGACGCGTCCCCCCCGTCCCCCACCGATCGACGCCCATGGGTACATTCATGTGGCTGTGCATATATCTCAGTCAATTAAATCGCTCACTAGGAGCGTGGTCGGCCTCCGGTCATATTATATATTATTTTGGTTATTTCAGCTACACATACGCTGCTCGTGTTACATGTAATGTTTAGGATGCGAATGAGTCATTATTATTAGGATTCCCACGAGTCGTGTACCATCTTCAATAATGAGACAGGAAGTTGCGGAAGGTTAGTTTTTTCGTTTTTTTCTCTTTCGTCGTCTGTATTGGTTCGTTCTTGATACAATTATCATTTATTCGTGTCAATGTTGTTATAGTAATCGGCCACGATGACATCAAGATGTTGACTACAAGCTGTACAACGCGTGCGAAACGACTATCGGATTGGAATTCGAAGAGGCTTTCTTACGAACGTCGATCGAACGGGAAGAAACTTCACATTCGGACCAAGCTGTGGAAACGGCTGTTAAACTAAAGCCTAAATGACAGTGACTTTATTCGTAATTATTGGACTTTAAATGTTAGGGTGTTATGAGGTGTATATAGATTGTTGTAATTTATGTTCGGTAACCATGGTCGGGAGAAGAGTAAACTCCTTTCGCTGTTGAAGCATTGGAAAATCATACCTCCTCCTCCCCGAAAGGGGTTTGAGGTTGGGTAGCCGGCTGGCAGATTCCTTCCATGGCTTACCAGCCGTCCTCAGCTGTCAGTTATGTTAATAAGATATTCTTTATATCTTATCAAAATCACTGATTAATTGCTGGTGACGGTGCATTTTTCGTCATTCGATGTATCATTTCGTTAAGTAATGAAACTGAAAAACCAAAGAAATGATGTATTGGTTTTTTTATAACCGTTTTGTAATTGAGCGAAATAGGTGTGTGAACACTTATAGATTATAGACACGAGCGATATGACGAATCTCAAAATGCACCATGACAAACATTATAGTAATACAAGTATAGTTCTTAATTCAATATATTATGAATCTTGCAAACAGTCTGCCCGTTGAGAGTTGTGTAAGAACTTCGCAGAGTGATAGCTCCCCGCGAATCTTCATTCATACGTTATATTGAACACCACGAAGTCAGAGAAAACACCCGGTCGATTATAATATAATATTTCTGGGACGGGTGAGCAAGTTAAGCTCGAAATGTTTTCATCAGAATAGCGTATCCGATTCACGCTTTGAAGCTGAAGTGCCCCCACCACATACGTCCCGCCACGGACATTCACGTGTTTTGGAGGTCGCCACGAACAGGTACCAAATGCATTACCTCCTCCGCCGCGTCGCCGTCTTGTCTCCCGATTTTAAAATCTGACGAGCGAGAAACTGTAAACGTCGCCGCGAAAAATATCAACACGTCTCAGTCCGATAGGTGACCCATCGTGGCCGGCTGAAGTTACGCCTCAACCCTCCCTATGTTTGGTATGTCCCCCTTCATAAGACTACGCCGCTGTTTTTATGTAGCCGGCGGAGTATCACAGCTGTCAAACCGTGACCGATGTCGGTGAGTTTTCTTTGTATCGGTACAGGTGTCATTTATTTGGTGATGTCATCACGATGAATTCTCCGATTCTAGCAGAAATTATGGGTTTCTTGGAAAAGGTGGTATGATAATTTCACAAAGTTTCCTGGGCACATTTGTCAGTCCATTATATAGATGCAGGGATAATTTTAGGAAATGTTCGGAACATATTTTCTGGTTATGAAGGATAGTTTAAATAGTCGTACCCAGCTGTCTGGAATGTCAAAGCGTTTCACACTTTGCTTCCCTGGCAGACCTGTTCAATTAAGCACCATCTCAACTTAGCTGGAACGCATTCAGCCACGCAGAAACTAATGCGCGAAGACTGCTCATACGCATAAGCATCACTTTGTATAGCCGTGCAGTTCTTCACACAGCTGAGTAAACTGGAGCAATGTATAGTGGAAAAAATTCGCTTTGATTTTTGTGCTTATTTTACTGGGTGATAATTTCCCAAAACACTACTTTCACCGGTGAAAGGCAAATGTAGCAAGAAGACAAATTCACGCACGAACGCACACGCGAACTCACGCGCGAACGCACGCGCGAACGCACGCGCGAACGCACGCGCGAACGCACGCGCGAACGCACGCGCGAACGCACGCGCGAACGCACGCGCGAACGCACGCGCGAACGCACGCGCGAACGCACGCGCGAACGCACGCGCGAACGCACACATACACAGGATTCGTATAAATTGGCGATTTGTATACGTGGTGTGGTTTCTTTGTTTTGGTACAATTGTCTTTTAATTGGTGATGTCCTCACGACTGCGGCCCTATGTTCATCACAGCAAAGTATTCTTGTTAACATTTCACTATTTATACTTACGATTTGTTTGCACATATAGCATTCCCTTGCGTGATATGGCCACGTCATTTGTTAGCTTTTTGTACTTTTCTTTTCAGTCCTTTCCATATCTCTCTCTCTCTCTCTTTTCTCTCTCTCTCTCTCTCTCTCTCCCTCCCTCCCTCTCTCTCTCTCTCTCTCTCTCCCTGCCTGCCTCCCTCTCCCTGCCTCCCTGCCTCCCTGCCTCCCTGCCTCCCTCTCCCTGCCTCCCTCTCCCTCTCCCTCTCCCTCTCCCTCTCCCTCTCCCTCTCCCTCTCCCTCTCCCTCTCCCTCTCCCTCTCCCTCTCCCTCTCCCTCTCCCTCTCCCTCCCAGTGCAGTGCAGTGCAATGCAGTGCAGTGCAGTGCAGTGCAGTGCAGTGCAGTGCAGTGCAGTGCAGTGCAGTGCAGTGCAGTGCAGTGCAGTGCAGTGCAGTGCAGTGCAGTGCAGTGCAGTGCAGTGCAGTGCAGTGCTTTACAAACAGACGTCTGTCGACTCGACCACAAACAACATAGGCACCTGGCGACACCCTCGCGCGCGCCAGGGGCCGCTGCTGTTGATCACGTCGGTCGGTGCGAGCCGGCAGTGCCCTGGAAGTGTGTTCTATTTATATATTTGGTGCCCCGCGACAGTATTAGACTGATATTTCAGCATGTCTCACCATAACTGATTGTATTACAAACTGGCTATATGACCAGACGAAAACTTGACTAAAACTTCAGGATACATAATCCGAGTGTGTGACTCCGTCATCAAAATCAAGACATAAGGCGTAAGCAACTTATTGCTCTACGGTTTTTGCTGTATTGTGACATCAAGATTTTCGTTGAAACCATAAAGGGAACGCGTGTTGACAGCGAGTGACAGTGGCAGGTACGGTACTGGTATATGGGGGCACATAGTGTGTGGTCTAAAGCTTTATTGCCGCTATGACAAAAACATTAAAAAAAACAATCTATAATTATGACAAAATATCTGATGCGTAATCTTTATATTTTACTTTACGGTACTTTACCGTGTATAGCAATCAAACTTAATTGCCACGCAAGCCACCCACAACTATTTTTAGAACTACCCATATATATTTGTGAAAGATTGTGCTTCCGTACTTTTTTTGTAGTTTGGATGTTGATTTTATAGGCAAAAAATGCACGCACAACAACAATCGTTTTAAACTGATTTAAAGAGCTGTTTGTTTTTGTGTGGCTCACATACAGAACAAACAGCTCTTAAAAGCACTTACCATTTATGTGCTATCGTGGGAGGTGTATGTTTTATATTTAAATATGTTAATTTAGCAGTGGTCTGCACATGGATCATGGATCACTTCAACAAATAATATTTAAATTTGAATATTTGAAATCAATAAAGTTTACTTAGGCTGCTCTGTGTATTTTTTTATACATATTTTCAAAATTGGAATGCATTAGTTAACCTTATTTAGAAACCCACCAAACTCATACATATTCTCATTTGTTTTGAGTGGGTTTGTTTTCTGTTATCAACTGTGTTGATGACAGATAAGTTACAACCAGGGTTATAGTTAGATGAGTCATCATGGAGTGACATTTACAAATTCATGACATGCCTACATTGACACTAAAATACATAGTGCATTTTTTATTTGTGATGTGAAATATGCTTACTGGCTGTAAAGATGCATGTTTGAAGTGTTTTATTTATTCACTTTTTTGCTAAGTCCATTTTTTTACCAACAAAAAGGATTAACTCAAATACAGTGACATTGGAATACATTCCTTTTCACAATTAATTCTCCACGATGAAATCAACCACTTGTTATGAAGTGAACGAATCATTGTATTATATTATGGCATTATGAACACTGCCAGCCACCTGCACTTATTTTATCACATGAAACCCATTCAACATTTACACAGTCAAACACACCACAGCGTAAGATTTCTCTGACATGTACACTTTTAATTTATTGACCACAACATCAGCAATGTGTATACATTTTGATACCAACTGCAAGTATGTGTTCCACATACTATGCAATCAGAATGCATTCAAAATCCACAGTATAAGCCTCCTTGCATTTGGAAGATGCTTCACAAGGTGACATAGCCCCACAGGCTGACACACTTATCATGGGGCAATTCAAATCATCAAATGATGCTGTCAAATCGAAAACAATTCCAGGAACATAAACAAACCATCTATCAACTGGTTGATGAACAGCATAATATCATGCGTTTTCCTCAAATTATTTATGTAATTTTGTCAGAACAAAGGTTTGATATCCTTGAGTGTTGTGTGTGGCTCTGCTTCAGTGCATCAGCACAAGTTTTTCATGTAACTACTCCACGTTCAGTTGACATCTACAGGTGTACCTGTATTTCTGCTCTCTCTCACAATTTACTGTGCCCTACTGCCTACTTCATCTGGACCCTAAAACACAAACTCAAGTTAGGAACACATAGCATTAGAGGCAATCTCACTAAGCTGTTAACACCATTCGTCTATGAGGTATTCCCCTGTAGAGACAATATCACCAAATACCAACATATTTTCAAATACCCACATCATCGTCAGCAACTAGGAAGTACATTTTCACCAGGCATCTTTTATGTTTTGATTCTGCGGGTCCATTTTTGGAAATACTAGGCTCAAAGAATATTTTCAGCTGTCTACTTTAACCAAAATATGGAAGGTGGGCTGGCGGGCAGGTGGGCATGTAAGCAGGTGGGCAGGTGAGCAGACGGGCAGGTTGGCTTGTGGGCAGATGGGCATGTGTGCAGGTGGGCTGGTGGGCAGGTGGGCAGGCTGACACATGGTGCAATTATAACTGCTCCAGCAAATGATGCTGTCAACTATAAAACAAATCCAGAAACACAAACAAACCATCGATCAACTGGTTGACCAACAGCATATATCTTGCTAGAAATTATTTATGTAATTTTGTTAGAAAGTTTTGATATCCTTGAGTGTTATATCTGCCTCACCTTCACTGCAACAGCACATGTTTCTCGTGTAATTAGTCCATTTTCAACTGACAACAATTGTTTGCTCTCTCTGTCTCTGTCTCCGTCTCCGTCTCCGTCTCCGTCTCCGTCTCCGTCTCCGTCTCCGTCTCCGTCTCCGTCTCCGTCTCCGTCTCCGTCTCCGTCTCCGTCTCCGTCTCCGTCTCCGTCTCCCACTCCCTCTCCCTCTCCCTCTCCCTCTCCCTCTCCCTCTCCCTCTCCTCTCCTCTCCCTCTCTCTCTCCCCTCTCTCTCTCTCTCTCTCTCCCTCTCTCTCTCCTCTCTCTCTCTCCTCTCTCTCTCTCTCCTCTCTCTCTCTCTCCTCTCTCTCTCCTCTCTCTCTCCCTCTCTCTCTCTCTCTCCCTCTCTCTCTCCCCTCTCTCTCTCTCTCTCTCTCCACTCTCTCCGCTCTCTCTCCCTCTCTCTCCTCTCTCTCCTCTCTCTCTCCTCTCTCTCTCCCTCTCTCTCTCTCTCTCTTTCTCTCTCTCTCTCCTCTCTCCTCTCTCTCTCTCCTCTCTCTCCCTCTCTCTCCCTCTCTCTCCTCTCTCTCCTCTCTCTCTCACTCTCTCTCCTCTCTCTCCTCTCTCTCTCTCTCTCTCTCTCTCTCCTACAATTTACTGAACTCTACTGTCTACTTTATCTGAAACCTAAAATTAGAATAAAGTCATGCTGTCATTACTTTGTAACACACCAACCAAACTATGAAACAAAATAAAAAACAGAAGACAATACCAAAACAAGGAACACCGAATTGGACATACGTAAACTTAATTTAGGAACACATAGTGGTAGATGTTGTATGTTAAAATACTGACAATCTCACTAAGCTAGTAACACCACTCACCTGTGGGGTATTCCCCAGTAGTAACAATAATATTACCAACATATTTTCAAATATGCACATCATCAACAGCAATCAGAATGCATGATTTTTGACCAGGCATCTTTTTCAATGTTTTGATTCTGCTGGTCTATTTTCAGAAGTATCAGATTCAAACAATATTTCCACCACTCTGTTAAAAAAATGTTAGTCGGGCAGGTGGCTGGGTGGGCTGCCACATGGGTGGGTAGGTTGTCGGCAGAATTACTTACGAGTTAGGTGTCATATATTTAAATCTTGACCAATGAATAAACTAAAAAAAAGACTTAAAACAGATCTTTGATTCATTCAGAGGCCTGATTATCGATTGCTTGCACACCTACAAGGCAGCCTGCTAAATTGTTTGGGTATTAATGTGACTTCATGTTTGTCCCTTTCAACAAACTATGATGATACAGTGCATGAGGTGGGAAATTAGTTATGAGGCAGACTATGACAATGTGTTAGACTTTAGACAATTACATAAGATCAGGCATCACAAGATGAGTTAGTGACCAGTCAACCATGACGTCTGCTGTTCACCCTTCAGCCAAGGCTGCCCATTGTGGCAAGCATTGACTGCCAACAAGAAGGGGCGGTGAGGCGGAACAAATCTGCACAGACCAGTTGCACTTGTCTGTATTCAGAAGCAACCTTTGTGCCAGTTGTATGACCATCCTCCCCCCTCAGGGACTCTGTATGACACACCACTTCATTGATGTACTGTGATGACACAACCTTGTGTGTTTCAGCTACATCAGGACCAGCAGCACTGAATGCAACAGCAGCAATGATGACACCACCAACAACAGCAGTGATGACACCAACAACAACAGCAGTGATGACACCAACAACAACAGCAGTGATGGCTACAACAACAGCAGCAGTGATGGCAACAACAACAACAACTGTGAAAGCAACAGCAACAGAGAATGAGAGTATTTAGCATATGTGGTGCCTGGACATGGTAAGTGCTAGGGAAGAATTTCACCCCTATCAGACTTCTTGGAACTGTCTCATTAAAATAAAGACTTCACCATTAAATCAAATTAATTAATAATAAACTTTATCAAAATAAAAATACACATTGCTCTATTATTGAGGACACTATTTCCATGACACACCAGTGACAATGTCCGCAGCTAGCGAGTCATGGTGTTGACAGTTCCAGATATTCATGATAACTGTTATGGGTCAAAATTGATTTTAAAGTGCAAAAATGGGTTTAAGAACTCTTTACAACTTTAGTGAAATGGGTCCTATCCCTCATCTACCACCAGGAGTGAAAGGTAGACACCTACTTTCATCTCTATTGTACTTAGTAACAATTAATCTAATTGGTCAGCCAAAATATCCTCATTCCTGCCATGGATGGCCATGCCAGAATCTGATTAAACATAACCCAAGGTTACAGGGTGGAATTCCCCTCCAGCCCCCAATACATTGACACAACAACACTAATGATGGAAACAACACTAATGATGGCAACAACACTAATGATGGCAACAACAGCAATGATGGCGAGGAATGATGATGTTTTTAGCATCACTGGCAACAAGTATACATCAACACAATAACACAGTTTATTCTGAACTATGTAATATTATTCATTAAGTCTGCCACGCACACCTATTACTATCACAAGTATTACTTCATTAGGCTCTTATTAGCCAGTGATCATTTTCTGATCAAACTAATTGATGATGACTTATTAAGAACATGAGTACCCAGGGTAGTTTCAATGTAAATTATATATATATATATATATATATATATATATATATATATATATATATATATATATTTCTATATATATATATATATATATATATATATATATATATATATACTAATTTTTACACATCCAGTGATATTTCTATCCACAGAAATGGGTCTTATCCCATCCAAATGATGGGTGGATGCATCTCTACATCCTCACTAGCCAGGGCAGTTTGCCATGCAAACAAGCCATGGCGGATCTTATATGCTAATTCTGGAATTTAACTCAGTTGAACATGCAGTTAACAGTCACGACTGTTTCAGCTGTGTGAACAATGTAAATACCCACCCCAATTTGAAGACAGAAACAATTTATGATAATCCCAGTATCATGACCCGTTCGCCCAATCACATGAGCAGCTGAACAGTTTTCTGTATTCAACTATTTGGTTATATATCGCAAACATTTCACCTAACACAAACAACATGTGGTTGAAATGATGCAAAATTATATTACCTGACCAATTACAGTAGTTATGGGTGGTTTCATTAGTTGAACTTAAATTTAGAGTTTTACAGAGGGATCAGCGAGGGGTGCTGCTGCCTACCCAGGGGTAGTAGTAATGTATTCATCAGCAACAACCCCGGGCGTGTGAAGATGGGTCTCTACATAAAGCTATGTTTGCCATTGAGCAATTGTCCATGTTTGCATATGACCACTGGGCAACAAATGTATGAAATAAAAGGTCACAGGAAATTTTATAAATTTCCAAAATGTGTCTTGGAGAGTTCAATATTTTTAAAGCTATGGCCTATGTGTGGATTCCACCATGCTAACAGTTTGTTGAGTCATGAGATAATGACGCTATGTAGTTTAGGATACACTGAAACAATGTGATGCACTTTTCAAACATATTAGCCGGAGACTGCCTTTTTCCATAAGTGAGATTCAACTCTGCTAGCACGTCTATTCAAGCTGACCAGGGAATGACAGTTGTGAACAGTCACAGGCAGTAACTGTAGTTTTGCAATGCATGACTGGGTTACTGCTTAGTATATTTATTTATGTACTCGTATTTATTATTCATTAAACATTATATGTATTTTGTGAGTACTTCACATGTATATCATCATCTTATATTATGATCTTCAGTCCAAATGTTATATGTATTTAATACTGCTTAATGACATGTGACAGTGGTCCAGATCACTTGAATAAGACTGACCATCACATCACTGACCTACACTGGCACCTGTTTTTCAGATGCATGAATATTTTCAGATGTGCTTAAAGGGACCCAAAAGGGAAAAGTTACATGCTATGCACGTGAAAGAGTTAATAAAAACAAACTATTTTGAACGGTAATCACATTTTTAACGTCAGTGGTTTATTAATTAAAAAAAATTGAACACCTTTTCCATCAAAGTTCGTAAGTCGCGCCATTTTGACTGATGTGTGACGTCGGCAAATGCTTGGCTCATTGAGCGGCAGAGCGGGCAACTCTGTATTAAAAATTCCGTTAAAATAATCGCCAGGTGGCGCGTCACGATGTTTACATCCGCTTCGTGTACCCGGTAGGGAAGCGAACATGATTTTCGTTCAGAAATAGCTGAATTTCGGTTGCAACGATAAGGGCCAACATTTTCAAGATAGAACTGAACGCGCTGGTAAACAAGACCCGCCGGAAGCCGAAATGCAGAGGCGAGTAACAAGCCGAGGCGACATTGACAAGTGGTCGAAACTTCGAAACACTGACAGGTATTTTGATGGCCTCGCATTCGATCCCGGGATTCGGCGAGTTTCTTCTTAGTCACAGCCATGCCATGTATTATTCTCCAAATCAGTGGTGTAGTGTCGGATATGTTATACACAACGTGAGGTTTCCCAATTTGAAACAAATATCATATGGGGTCATGGCTCTGCGATTTATGTCAGCGTGACACCCACACAGAGTGACAGGCTCGGTCCTTCGCCCTAGCTTAAAACTGTTTTCAGGAATCAATTTCCAAATTGTCCACATCTGTGACAAAAATGCAGATTAATTGTTGTTTTTCAAATACTGGACATTATTATATTAACAGTAGCGACTGTGGCATGCTTTTGTATTATTGATATAGCATGACATGTGCGGCTATGAAACAGATGTGTGTCAATCATAGATGATATAAATAGAACACACCAGTAGATCGAACTATAGCCATATAGGGGAAAGATTAATTATCTAACTATGTGGTGTCAATATTGATTGTTCTTTTAATAGACGTGGTATATTTAAAGGGAAAGTTTGGAGCATAATTCTGGAGGGCTAAATAAAAAAAGAAAATCACCACCCATGTTCTTTATGAAATCGACTTCATGCTGAATAGTAGTTGTTTTTTAGCTGAAATATATGTACAGTGGAATGTCTCTATTAAATATAACAATTTGAACTGGGTAAAAGTAACACAACTAGCAGAATAAAAATATTCTAAACTATAACATATGTGTATATATTTATGTATATTCTGCGGTGATCTTAATTACAATGTAACTTTGTTGTCGAGGTAACCATAATAGTGGCGAGGTAACCATAATAGTAGCCGTCAGGTTCCACATTGTGCTACTAATATTTCTAATTCATGAAAAACTAATTTAAACATCTGGTTCTGTTTCAGATGTGCCATGATATATTACAAATGGCCATGGATTTTATATTCTGTGTTTTTGGAGCAGACAGTGCTTCCAAATGTAACCAGTTAGACAACTTTCACATGTATCTGCCAACAAAAATGCCTTTGTCACCATACCTGTCATAGCTATTAGTGGTCAATCCTTGCCTTTGTCACCATACCTGTCATAGCTATTAGTGGTCAATCCTTGCCTTTGTCACCATACCTGTCATAGCTATTAGTGGTCAATCCTTGCCTTTGTCACCGTACCTGTCATAGCTATTAGTGGTCAATCCTTGCCTTTGTCACCATACCTGTCATAGCTATTAGTGGTCAATCCTTGCCTTTGTCACCATACCTGTCATAGGTTGTTTCCATACATACAAATTTGTCCAGAATGAAATTTATATGATCACAGACTGACCAAAACCTTTTTAATCTTCACAAAAAAAACATTACAGGAAGCCACTGTGTGTTTGGTCTATGACGATAAACAACGCATGGCCATTCCACAAGTTTCCAGAAGGGATTACTACAGATAGCTGCATGCGTTATCAATCAAGCCCAGTGATTAACCAGGACAAGTGCAGCGCCGATTCCCCATGCCGGTGATTGATTAGGAAAAATTAAACCGATATCTAAGTAAGACTAAAAAAATACATTACTGTCAGGCAAAATTCATCAACTTTACTTATCCTGCATTAGTATAAGTTCATCAATCTAAAAATGAAATAAGGAAAAATTACAACCTAAAACATAACAAGATTTGCAATACAGCCATGAGCCGACATACAGAACAATGCTTTTGCGACATCCTGCATATGCATTAAAAATTAACATTGGTTATTTTACTAGTGATACTTTCTGTTATTACACCACCAAATCACTGTGAATGTAAATCGGCATAGAAAACAAGTCTGCATTCACAAATTGTCACGACTACTACAATCTGAGCAAACAAACAGTGCAATGATGTTAAATTGATGTCAGAGATATTAAGGTATGTATTGAGATCTTACTGCACCATTCATGCCAGACAACATACAAATGGCACACGACAAATGTTTATAACATGTATAAAACAATAATAATATATTTTTAATCACATAAACATTCAATTGCATAATACATATATATGTATACCACATACGCGTGTACAATTGAATGTGTTTATGTGATTAAAAATATATTATTATTGTTATAAACATTTGTGTGTGTATATATATATATATATATATATATATATATATATATATATATATATATGTGTGTGTATATGTATATATATATATATATATATATATATATATATATACGTATGTATATATATACATATATATATGTATATATATACATATATATATGTATATATATATGTATATATATACATATACATATGTATATATATATATATATATATGTATATATATATATACACACATACATATATATATATATATATATATACGTAGTAACATACATGTAGGTATAACAATTATACTGTTGTTTGAATGGAATACACAGAAGCTAAAACCTGTAGTAAATATATCCCCTAACTACATGCGTAGCTTGTACGAGACCTGTCCACCCGTCATTTAGAGGGGGTAAATCCTGTGTGAACAGGTATAAATATCACTGAATGGAGTAAAAAATGAGGGCTAAAACAAAAATGTCTTCAAAATCATAGTGTTCATCAGTGCCTTGAGGACGGGTGTCACGTCACACACGTGTTTGTGGTTTATTTGAGCCTTCGCTTTGTCTGACACCTGTTTTCATTTGTATATGAGTTCACATGCATGTGTCTACCAAAATTTGTGACTGGCAAAATTATTATTCTGCATTAAGCCCTGACTGGCAGGTAGGTTATAGACGAATGGGTGTTTGTCACATATTCCAAATGCCTAAGCACATAAGAAAAATAACCGATCACATAGTACAAAATAGAATATCTGAAATGTTAACATACATCAAGTAAAATATGATTGGCAAAAATTTTATATAATTGATAGAATCAGTTTTAATGATAAATATAAACAGTACATGTTCATTGATGATTGTTTTAGGTGTGGCTCGTCTGATTGAATACCATTTTTGTTTTATGTTAACATGAATAACTCACATACTTAAAAGACAGTAAGACAGTAAGAAATGTCTCATGATATGATGATTATTAATATGGTGTCTGATCTGAACGATATATATATACACATATGCATATTTATAATATTTTAAAAAATTAATAATAACATAATATATATACATACATACATATATATATATTAAAAATATATATTTTATATACCCTATATATATATATATATTGACTTATATATACAGTGTATATATGCACACATATATATATATATATATATATATATATATATATATATATATATATATATATAAATATGCATATATATATTATATATATATATATATATATATATATATATATATATATATATATATATATAATTCGCGCCGTGTACGGGAGACCAGTTATGCATATAGCACCGCATACGGGAGACCGCTGTTTTAAGGACAGGAGCTGGTCCTTATTTTGATGTGTGATTGCATAACTAATGAATTTTATTTAATGATAATCCTTGTTAGTGGAGATTGTTTACATATAAAGGGAGTGCTTATGCAGGTGTATAAACTTTATTTTATGTTTTAGTTGGTTTGAAGCACATTTATTGCAGTCACTTGTATACATTTATGTACATAGGGACCCGGCAGAGAATTATAGTTTAAAGGTTTGCTATATATTGAGTTGAGGGTTCGCGTTCCGTGCTCAGTGTACTATATGCTTGTTTGATATGTATTAATTTTTAATAAATATATACATACATTAATAAAACAAATATTTGTGGATCTCCTAGCCATACGGTGTGCGATTTTATTAAATGCATAGCTATTAATTTGTGTATTTGCTTATATATTTACATTCATTATAAATTGCTATTGATTTTAAGTTATAGCCAGGTCTCAAGCCATTATATATATATATATATATATATATATATATATATATACATATATACATATATATATATATATATATACTATGAATATTATAATTAATAATACTTTCGATTGCAGTCCTCCATGCTAATGGTTTTCAAACCATGGTATTTGATTATCTACTCAGTAATTTAGTTACTCAAAAAGTAAAGTTAGCACAGCTATATGAATATGGTTAAAAACCAGCCATACTACAATTTTTTTATACTGTAAACAATAGATTATATTTTTGATAATAATCTTGATTTGTGTCTGTAGAAAACCACTAATTTTCAGTTAACATTGATAATTACATTATCATCGCAATATGCTTCACAATTCAGCTGAGATGGTTAAATTTCAAGTCTGTTAATAACCATTTCAAAGTCTGGCAATACTGTTTCTTCATTTTACCAACATTTTCTGGAAGAGACACAAAGAATTCCCATTTACCTGTGTTTGGTGTAAGCCAGGGCAAGTAAAAGATATCCAAAGACGGTGAATGGAAAAACTGCTCCATAAATCCTCCGAGCTGAAGGCGTTTGCTCTTCCAACACACCGTAGACACTGCATTAGTTGCTGCCGAAAAACTTGAGGACTCTCGTTTGACAGAACAAGTGACAAGTCTGCCTTGTAAAGGCGAATGACACCTGCCATATCAAGCCATTGTAGATGTCATTAGCATATCGACGGTGTCAAATTCATTGCCACAGTTGTGAGTCTGTGAGAGTAGATTGTGGTGCGCACACAGCAGGAACACTGCATCATTACCCAGATGCATCTTTTTTTTTTTTTTTTTTTTTTTTTTTTTTGACTCATAAACACCCAAAAGCGGCAGTAAACAGAACAAGTAATAGATGAAGTAACAAGCTTTGCAGGTGGCCATAAAAGCAGTCCTTTCTAGTGACAACCTTTCGCAGCATTTCTAGCTGACCTTCAGAAAGGTCATCGCAACTCATCGCACAAATCGAATGATTCGCGTAAAGGGCTATTCTTGTGCGCCAGTATTTTTATCTGAAATTGCGTTGCATTGCAGTCGAGGCTAATAACAATTGGGTCGTTACGTGGAAAAAATGACAATAACTACGCCAGATAGCACCCAATAGCATAGCAGTGATGACTGGTGACCTAGATTATCAATGTGAGACACCTGCTGGCCATTTGATGCATTCAGCATAGTTCATAATAAGACATGTGGGGACAGATGTTATTTTGATTCCATGTGTGACATGTCGCTGTGATTTGAACCACGCGGCAGATTTCATAAACCTTCAGAACTTCCAAAACTCACCCACTGATGGTAAAATTAAACAATTGCATTATGCCGTTTTTATAACTATAAGGTATCTAGAGAAGACCGAATAATACAGTCCGGAATAATTGTTACCATGATTAGGTACATGATTTGAAGAAGTAAACACTTGACTTTAATATAATCTGTCTCAAAACTTGTATTATTTGGGTGGGTCAGTTCCAATGTCCCATAACTTTACACCAAATTGATTTAAACTAATAGTACTGGTGTCATTAAAAAAATGTATCAAATATAAATTAAATGTACACAATATATATTAACGGCATAAAATGTATCAAAAACCTGTACCAATAATGGGAGAAAGGTTCTACAGCTAAGTCTTGGTGGTAGGAATGTTTACCAGTTGAAACAGATTTATATGGATAAAGTATTGAATAGTGTTGTTTTCCCAATCTGCTTAATTAAAAACAAAACACTTTAGTGTTATCAGTTATTTTATATTATCTTTCAATATGTTCTTTTCATCCTACTCTGAATGATATATCCTTTACGTAGATTTTTCCCTTAAACTATTTTATGAAATTTGTGGCAATTTAAAAAAAAATTAACAGATAAATCTACTGCACCAGTCATGTAAACGTATTTGCTGAATTAAAATAAATTCATTAATTCACCTATTCTAAACCCCAAAAAGTATACAACCAACAGAACGATTGACATGTCCCTGGGTGGCTGTGTGTGTGTGTGTGTGTGTGTGTGTGTGTGTGTGTGTGTGTGTGTGTGTGTGTGTGTGTGTGTGTGTGTGTGTGTGTGTGTGTGTGTGTGTGTGTGTGTGTGTGTGTGTGTGTGTGTGTGTGTGTGTGTGTGTGTGTGTGTGTGTGTGTGTGTGTGTGTGTGTGTGTGTGTGTGTGTGTGTGTGTGTGTGTGTGTGTGTGTGTGTGTGTGTGTGTGTGTGTGTGTGTGTGTGTGTGTGTGTGTGTGTGTGTGTGTGTGTGTGTGTGTGTGTGTGTGTGTGTGTGTGTGTCTGTGTGTGTGTGTGTGTGTGTGTGTGTGTGTGTGTGTGTGTGTGTGTGTGTGTGTGTGTGTGTGTGTGTGTGTGTGTGTGTGTGTGTGTGTGTGTGTGTGTGTGTGTGTGTGTGTGTGTGTGTGTGTGTGTGTGTGTGTGTGTGTGTGTAATGATATTAATTAATTATACTAAATTTATTATAGGCCTAAGATACCCTTATAATAATTTTGTTATTGATATACTGGAATGCAAAGTAGTACTATGTTATAATAATAATAATAATAATAATAATAATAATAATAATAATAATAGTAATAGTAATAGTAATAGTAATAGTAATAGTAATAGTAATAGTAATAGTAATAGTAATAGTAATAGTAATAGTAATAGTAATAGTAATAGTAATAATAATAATAATAATAATAATAATAATAATAATAATAATATACTTCTTTAATGCCAATATCCTCGAAGATCAAGCTCCGTGGCGCGACAAAACCAAGGGATTAAGCAAACTCGAAATCATCGTAAGACAATGCGTGATTCGCCAATGGAAGCCAAGGAGGATAGGCAGCATTAAAGAGATAGGTTTTTAGACTACAATATTAACTTCTGATTTAATACTGATAGGAAGCGAATTCCACACAGTTGGTGCGGCAACCGAGAAAGTTCGGGTCCCAGCTTTCGTTTTCTCCCGAGTAATGTAGACTACTGGTTGAGCGTAGCTGTCTGTAATATATTGATGGAGTTAGCATCGGATTTAGATATGCTGATTGTGTAGATGAGAGTGCTTGATAGGCTATTGTACAAATCTTGAAAATAATGCGGTAATGCACAGGGAGCCAGTGCAATGTTTCTAGAAGCGGCACAAACGTTTGGACACGCTGAAGTTTTGCTATATCCTTGGTTGCGGTACTGTGAAGGAGGGAAATGCAGTAGTCAAGCCTGCTGCTTACTAGAGCTGTTGCGATGGTTTTAGCAACGGAAAGTTATATAAACCGGCGAATACGGCGAAGATCGCGGATATGGTAAAAACAGCAACGACATGTTTTCGATGTGTTGTTTGAAATTAAAGTTCTCATCAAACGTTACTCCGAGATGTAAAACTGAGGCGGATGGTGTGATATTCTGACTCCGGTTATGTGTCGGGAAAAGCCATCGAGTTTTGCACGCTGCGTTGAGGTACCAATGATGAGAAATTCGGTCTTATCTTCGTTTAGCTTTAATTTACTGTTTTTCATCCAGAGGGAGACATCTTGACGACAATCCCTGGGCTGGTTTAGGGAGCGATAAGTATCTGGCGTCGTCAAAGAAAAATAGATTTGTGTGTCATCTGCATAAAGGTGACGATCCATGTTGTGACTCTGGATAACAGACCTTAGTGGTGCTGTATACAGAGTGAACAGCAAGGGCCCCAAAACAGAACCCTGGGGGACACCACAAGAGGTGGGCAGCATGACTGAGAAGCAGTTACCTATTTTAATGGATTGCCGTCTATCAGTAATGTATGAAGTAAACCAGCTCAGGGCTATGCTAGATATCCCGTACCACGTCGATAAGCGTGTATTGAGAATGTCGTGGTCAATGGTGTCGAAAGCGGCGGATAGGTCAAGCAGGGTCAGTGCAGTTACTTTGCCATTATCAATGTTAAGATTTGTGTCATTGTGTAATTTTAAAAGAGCAGTTTCTGTTGAGTGAAATTGTTTATTCGCAGACTGTAACATATTTGATAAACCATTTATGCAGATGTGAGACCTGATACGATTTGCTATAACCTTTTCAAGTATTTTTAAAATGAAGCTATGGTTGGAAATAGGTATGTTGCTGTTTAATTCTTCCTTAGGCAGAGTTGTCTTCTTAAAAATTTGGTTTGCATGCACACATTTAAAATCTTCAGGAAATACGCCGGAGCGCAGTGATACATTTTTGCCATCACAGGATTTACTTCGTGACGACATGATTATTTTTTATCACTTCAGCAGTTGTGGCTGGTTCAAACGACGCGAGTTGAGTATTTACTTGTGGAGAGTCAACATTTACAGTGTTTGGAGTATGATCTGTGAAAGTTGGATGTCTGAGGCTGATTTTGTCTTTAAAATTATTAGAAAAAGATTTATACAGTGACTTGATTGCTGCATGGGTTGGTAGAGAAGGAGCATGCCGCCTGTGTAAAATTTGATGTATGCATTTCCATAGCTGTTTTGGCGTAGCAGAGTTATTTGATACCATATTTTCGTTATAATACCACTTTGCTTTTGACATTTGTCAGTTACACAGATGATATTGCCGTGTGTAGCGAGACCTGTCTAAGGTTGAACGAGATTTACGCCAAACACTTTCCAGATAGCGACGGTGCCGTTTAGATTGGATTATTTCCGGGGTCATCCAAGGAGCTGGCGGCTTTTGTGACACATAATTAGATTTAATGGGTGCATGTTTGTCAAGCAATGTCTTAAGTATTTGACGGTACTGTTTGTATAAGTCTGATACATGTTCTTTAGGATGTGTGACGAAGTCGGACGTGATGGTGCAATGTTAATACTGTGAATGGCTCTGTAAAACACGTTGTGTTTGGACACGGCTGGGGCTATAGGAACTTTAAGATCTGTAATTACTGTGTAATGGTCGAATAAGTCATCTGCGATTGTGGGTGTGTGACGTTCAGAGGTCTTTACAATACAATATTCAGTAAAATAAAATATAACATGTAACTTAGATATTAAAATAATAATATAAGTAAAATATATAAATAAATATGTATAACTTGTGCGTTATTATAGAGATCTGAACGAGAAGGACTAAGAGTTCATTTCCAGACCAGTTCGGAAATAAGCGCAATTCTGCCCGTTATTTCCTGGGCAGATTAGTAAAATTAGTAATCCTGAAAACGTTTATTTCACAATTACTGATGCAGAGAATAAGTGTATGCTTTGTAATTTTTTATCAGATTTGTCGAGACTAGCTAAAATAATATTTTCAAGAGTTCATAAAAGTGTGCATATTTAAGAGAGAACCTTGACATTTGGTACATATGTAGAATAAATGACTTATGGGGAGTCAAAATACTCACAATTATAGCTTGTACTACCTGTACTACAGTAAGTAGGAGAGTCAAGAAATGTGGCTTCTCTGGGAAGAGAAATTATTAATTAGGGAATTCTGACTTTACTTAACTGAAATGTTAATCATTAATAGAAATTAGAAAATCAATAGCTTAATTAATATTACATTTATTATACTACTTCTAATATAGCCATTTCTGTATATCTAATACATTTGCCATCAACTGTTCATATAAACAAAAATTAATCGTGAGAAGAATTGCTTTGATAATGTACTCGAGTACGAGTACGAGTACGATTACTCAGAAAGTATATAGTACCATTACTCCATCTCTTGTTAATAATCGCCTGTTAATGTAATAACTGCCTGATAATGTAATACCATCGCCTGATAATATAATAAACTTCCTGCCTGATAATGTAGTAATGTTTGCCTGATAATGTAATAAACTCTTATATGATAAATTATGCATATTAATAAACTGTTTTCATAGTATAAGTATTATGATTAGTATTACTCTTTTCTTGCATTTTTATTATCTTGTTATTAATGAAATTATTAGTATGTACATCATTTTACATGTACTACCAGAGGTAAATGTTATTATATAAGTTTAAAGGGCGTCCAGTTGCTTCAACCAATCTAGTTATTACTGGCGTCCTGGCATTCATTATTAACATTATGATGTACTGTGTCTGTTGTATTGTGTTCTATGTATGCCAAATAAAAGTTCAAGTTCAAGGTCAAGGAAGCAAGACACAAGAACGAGCCCAGGCAGTGCTGAAATACAAGATACAATATACAAGAAGCTTTATTTAACGTCGGTTTACATGTGAATTGATAACATTAGCTCATCTGAGCTATTTTCCGACAAACAAGTGTAAAGCAACGATACATAAAACATAAAAAAACACAGAGTATTTAAAATGACAGCAATAAAACATATAAAATACGTGTAATTAGTACAAAATAAATAATACATGCATGTATAATAATAATATGTTTTTTGTTTTGTTTTTTCATTTTGCGCAATCAGCGATTGAAAATGGTACATAAAACATGCAAAGTATATTAGTTAAAATAGAGTAAAATAATATATAATTTAAGACATTAGCATACGTATAAGTTAAAATGTAGAGAATATATGAAATGTATATATAAAACTAATTTAAATAATTTAAGACATTAAAACATATTTCTGTGATTATTTGACTAAACTTATTAAATACAAAAAAAAAATACTTTAAAACATTAAAATAAATAGACTAAATTAAGGCTTTACAATATTTTACACATATCCATATTGCATGTATACAATGAAAGCTATATTCATAATATTGGCATAGCGACAAACATGTTAGCTGTTAGCTGTTTACCTGCATATAGAACAATTGCATGATGGGCCATCCCAATTCCGGATCAGTCTGCGAAACTCGCCGTAGTTTACTATTTTTCGCATTTCATTTGGCAGGCTGTTCCAGATCCGGGGCCCATCATGAACAAATGATTTAAGTCCATATTTAGACGTGTTTGCCTTAGGGACAACTGCAGTGTTATCCTTTCGCATGGAATACTGGGAAAATGTTAGCATGATGAGATTTTGAATAAAAGTTGGAGCAATATTATTTACAATTTTGAATACTTCGCATGCCATTTCTTTTATCCTTTTAACGTGGAGGTGTTCGGTGTTAGCGGTCTTTAAAAGGTCATGATGCGTGGATGAATAATCATTGTAAATAAATCGAAGTGTTCTCTCCTGAATTTTTTCAAGTTTTTTGGTGCTAGATTGGCTACAAAAATGACAGATCAAAGGACAGTAGTTGAAGTTTGATGTTATGAATGATTTGAAAATTGCAAGTTTCCCTTGTCGAGTAAGGAGATGACAGAGACGTTTTAAGACCGCTAACTGTCTAGCTGCCTTTTTGCAGATGTTAGCGATATGTGTGTTAAAAGTTAACGAATAATCAATCTCAATGCCGAGAAGGACAACAGAGTTTTCACAGTGAATGGTAGTGTTTTCAAAAGTAAATTTTTTTATGTCCCTTGTTCCCCTCTTGCCGAAGCTAATTGCTTGGAATTTGGATGGGTTAGCCTTCATCTAATGTAACGATGTCTTTCCTTTGGTTGTCTTGTTACCTCGCCTAACTTTAACGAATTTAATTATACTGTGATTATGATAAAAACGTCCCGTGAGAACAATTCAAAATCAGGCATTTCTTCGCCATATAACATTATCGTTAAATTATGTTCTCTAGTTTGTTATTAGACTTTGCACTTTTGGAAAGCACCTGGCGGACAGTTCGCTCGCAGGAACTATGTTTACCCGATGCCGATAGAGTGCGGCACTGTACATGTCAGACGCCGGAGATAAGTGTTTTGCAGTTTTGTTGTTCGGCTGTTTCTGGTAACCTCATTCATTTCGACACGTTAATGTAAAAAAGATACCAATGCGCGCAACAAATGGTAGGTTTCATTGTTTGTGAATGAGGGGCAGAGAGATCAATAAGTGAACTAGGATTCGATACCCGGCATTTAAATAAAATACGCGAACTCTGAGTCTGAATCACGGCCTGTTCCGCAGACCACGTGATGTGAAAATCACGCTTATCCTGGCCACGAGCATTTCGGATATTACGTCACAGTACGTCTGTATAACGCATCTCCATAGCAATCTCGAATACGCGAACGGTAAGCTGCGTTCTTTTCTTCCTCATGATTTTGATAGGTTTATGTTTGCGAAACAAGTAGACATCAAGATAACTGACAGTGTCAGTGTGAACAATAAGTGTAGACCCATCATAAGACAAACTACAATTGTAATCGTTATTTTGTTGTTTACTTCAGACAGTTCAGTCTCAGCCCAGGCCGCTAGAGTAGACGGCTACAACTTAAATGACGATCGACACTGGACTTCAGTCAATAACTGTGCAATGCCAATGGGCCGAGACCCTGGAAGAGCACAACGGAGGAGAAACGCATCGCAGAAACAGGAGAAACGGGAAAAGGCTGGGAAATACGACAAAGGAATCGGGGAGAAACAGGTCAGTAGGATAGTTTCTGGTTATTGCTCCTTCGACAAAGGACACAAACTTCTCGTAAAATGTATTTTAAGTACCTGGACATTGTCTTGATCCATATAGATCAAATTTTGAATTGTGCATAATATATGAAAAGTAAATAAAATCTTCAATACTAATAAGTTTGTGTAATAGTAACCATGGCAACCACACCATTGGCAATTTGATACCATGGAAAATGTAATAGTTACATTATCGATGTATTATCTAAAATATTATATTTAGTACATTTTCCGTGAAGTTGTGTTTGTAAATAAGGAGTAATATCTTTGTTATTAATAGAAGTATGACTGTTAATATTTAGTTACAAAATCAAACAATTTCTACTTACCCCGGTGTATTTGATTGTACTTCTTACTATTTTAATCTGGCATTTGATATGTTATTTTATGACATATAATTTTATGCTATTTTGCAAAATTATTACTAAAAAGAACACATTTTTACTTTTGATGGTTTTGTATGCACTACCAACCAATTTTGCCCATGTAAAAATATATAGTATGAGATGTTATCAAGTCACAATTTGAATATGTAGCTACTTATAAATCAGTTGGCTTACCATTAAATTTAACGCTTAATTTGTCATAAATTTAACAATTTTGCTTAAATGAGGTCTATAGTTGTTTATATTATAAATTACCAACCAGTGAATGGTTTCTACATAGGACACTGGTTACACAATCATTTTTTTCTGGCCTAGGTTTGGATTTCTGGTGACATATGGCTTGCTCAACCAAATAATCAAAATGTGATTAAATAACTTCTTATCCAGTGCTTATATTTCAGTGTATAATTGGTGTAGTACAACTTGCCAATCATTTCATATATTTGTGTTCATATGTTTCAATGCTTACAATGTGGGAAGTAAAAATTGCTTCATAGGGGAAGGGGTAAGCCTACCTCCCCTTGGCCTAGGTACCTGCCTTTGGCTACATCGACATGCAACCGCATGTTACAAGTTCACTGAAAGCATTTGGAATTGCAGGACTTCTTAACCAAATTTCTGCCAATCCCCCGTATCTGATGGTGCGACTGGCCTGGGGTTGACTCTACATCAAAAATTTTGATTCCAACTAAATCTATTGATTCCAATTCCACCCACACTGGCAATTCCTTTTAAAATCCAGCAAACTATTTTGTTCTGATTCAACCCAAACTATGCCTTTTCTGATTACAATTAACTTATTTGATTCCAATTCCGCTTCCATTATGGCAATTTCGATTCAAATGTGTTTTAATCTGTTTGGGATTCTACCCACCTACCCATCCAACACCCAATAGTGATAATGATAAAGCTACTATATCAGTTTTAATTCCACTAAATATTGGTGCAAATACTCAAAGCAAGTAAGCCACTAATTACCCTTCTCCACGGAACACAGTTTTGGACATTTATCCAATCCTAGCCATCTCCCTCTCCACTTTTTGCTGCACCTTATATTTCCCACCCTTCCTCTTTTCCTTCTGCCCTGTGGGTTCCGTATTAGTGCCTGTCTTTGGATGGTGTGTGTTGGTTTCCTGAATATGTGACCAATCCTGCTGTAATATATATATATATATATATATATATATATATATATATATATATATATATATATATATATAATGGAATCAGAACAGCAATGGTAGAACCATTATCCCCATGAGGAGAATTCAGATTGGATTAAGGACGTCAGAATCGGAATCGCCATGTTGTGGATGGAAGCGGAAATGGAATGAAACAAGTTTGTTGGACTCTGAAATGTCATAGTTTGGGTGGAATCAGAAAGATGGTTAGTTGGATTCAGAACTGGAATTGCTCTTAGTGTGGATGGAATTGGAATCACCCCAGGTCTGATTGCATCCAAGTACATCTGCCTGTGGCACCCAGGGCTTTATGCAGGACCAAATTATTGCCAATCACACATGTTTTGATGGACACAAAGATGTTAACTATTAAGCCAGTTTACACATTTTTGATTGTGTCTGATGATCTGAAATGGACTACAAACACACATGTGACACCATTTACTCTCACTTCTAAAGCATAATTGACAATGTCTATGGTTTTGGAACTTTTGTTTTGCTCCTTCACCTGTCCACCCATATTTACACCCATCCACAATGGTTTATACCTGTCCAAATGATGGGTGGACAGGTATCTGCATAAAGCTATGGTGGCACCTTCACCTGGGAATTTGAAAGACCTACTTGTAACTCAACTGCTCCTTCTAGTGTTAGTCTCTCCAGTGCCTGATGCTTCCTTTCAAACATGTCATATCTGGCTTGATCAACACCTCTAAGTGGATATGTGGCACCATACAACCTACAGAAAAACTCTTGCAATTGGTCAATGTAGGTCAGTCTCTTCCCAATATATTTGATTTATGATAATCATTTGTGGCCTTTTGGTAGTTGAACCAGATATGGTGGTCTCGCAACACCAAGTCTGCTTGTCATACTTTTCAGGATTGACCCATACCAAACGTTTGCATCAGTCATACAATGATTGGTTGGCAACTACTACTCCTTGTACTTCTGTCCTAGCTCCTCTGTTCACATGTGATCAATTATGGTAGTCATTGTGTCACCAGCCTATTTTGTCCCGTTGTCAGGGTAGAATAAAAGGATGGTCAGACACCAATGGATAGCTTGGTGTGATACAATGTGGGAATATTCTCTGACTAGTCTTTCTTGTTGCAAAGCTTCTGGTTGGTTGATAGTTCAATCATGATGACAGAGGATAACACACAGTGGAATGTGCTCTCTGGATCAATTTTCTTGTGACAAATATCAATTCAGTATTATGTATATAATGACTAATGTTTGTAATATATATATATATATATATATATATATATTATATATATAGAATAATAGGATGGTCAGACACCAATGGATAGCTTGGTGTGATACAATGTGGGAATATTCTCTGACTAGTCTTTCTTGTTGCAAAGCTTCTGGTTGGTTGATAGTTCAATCATGATGACAGAGGATAACACACAGTGGAATAACACACAGTGGAATATATATATATATATATATATATATATATATATATATATATATATATATATATTAATACATATTAAATAATATATATATATATATATATATATATATATATATATATATATATATATATATATATATATATATATACATTTTGTTTGGTGATGTGGTTGGAATTGTTTCCAGTTTGAAAAGTTCCTTAATTTAACAAGAACTCAATTTGATGATGGATTTATTATTCATGAGCTCATTAGTAATGTTAGTGAAACACTCCCCAGAACTCCTATATTACACATATATTGGTATGTGTAATAGTTAATAAAAAAAATTCAGCTCAAGTGCGAGATGATAAACTGCCTGAACATATGTTTAATATTTATTATTATATTTTAGAATGGTTTGTGTACTAATTATTTCTTTTCTTCAGGATGACTACAATACGATAAACATGTGCACTAACTGTTATTTTTCTTCAGGATGATTACGACATGGTAGTCGTATATTAAGTATTGTTTTTCTTCAGAAAATGTACAAGTACATAAAGATTGTAGATGTGTACTAATTATGGTTTTTCTTCCAGATGAGTGATATGATCAATGTGTACTAATCATTGCTTTGCTTCTTAATCATGATGGGATCATAGAGATGTGCACTATTTATTGTTTTATTTTTAGGACAAGTGCAATATGATAGACATGTATATTAATTCTAGTTCAAGTTCTGTACTAATTATTGTTTTTCTTATGGATGAGTGTGATACATGCTATTGGTTTTCTTCACGAGGAGAAAGAGACTGTAGACATTTGTATAAATAATGTTTTTCTTCAGGAGGAGAAAGAGACTGTAGACATGTGTACTAATTTCATTGTTTTTCTTCAGGAGGAGAAAGAGACTGTAGACATGTGTACTAATTTTATTGTTTTTCTTCAGGAGGAGAAAGAGACTGTAGACATGTGTACTAATTTTATTGTTTTTCTTCAGGAGGAGAAAGAGACTGTAGACATGTGTATTAATTTCATTGTTTTTCTTCAGGAGGAGAAAGTGACTGTAGACATGTGTACTAATTTCATTGTTTTTTCTTCAGGAGGAGAAAGAGACTGTAGACATCATTGTTTTTCTTCAGGAGAAAGATACTGTAGACATGTGTACTAATTTCATTGCTTTTCTTCAGGAGGAGAAAGAGACTGTAGACATGTGTACTAATTTCATTGTTTTTCTTCAGGAGGAGAAAGAGACTGTAGACATGTGTACTAATTTCATTGTTTTTCTTCAGGAGGAGAAAGAGACTGTAGATTTCATTGTTTTTCTTCAGGAGGAGAAAGAGACTGTAGATATTTGTACAAATGTTATTGGGTTTTTTCAGGAGGAGAATAAAACTGTAGGTATTTGTACTAATGTTGTTTTTCTTCAGGAGGAAAAGGAGACTGTAGCAAGTGTACTAAAGAAAGAAAGACAGAGAGAGAAAAGTGTGTGTGTGTGTGGGACATTTTCTTCAGGAGGAGAAAGAGACTGTAGGCATTTGCACTAATGTTATTGTTTTCTTCAGGAGGAAAAAGAGACTGCAGACATTTGTACTAATGTTATTGTTTTTCTTCAGGAGGAAAAAGACTATAGGCTCTAATGTTATTGTTTTCTTCAGGAGGAGAAAGAGTCTGTAGACATGTGCTAATGTTATTGTTTTTCTTCAGGAGGAGAAAGGGCTGTGAGCATGTGTACTAATGTTATTGTTTTCTTCAGGAGGAGAAAGGGGCTATGAACATGTTATACTAATTTTATTGTTTTTCTTCTGGAGGAGAAAGAGACTGTAGACATGTGTGTACTAATGTTATTGTTTCTTCAGGAGGAGAAGACTGTGAACATATTACTAATGTTCATTCATTTTTCTTTAGGAGGAGAAAGAGACTGTGGTTCATGTGTACTTAACTGCATTGTTTTCTTCAGGAGAGAAAGGGCTGTAGACATGTGTACTGTGTGTTGTTTTTCCTTAAGGAGGAGAGACTGTGAGCATGTGTACTGTTTCATTGTTTTTCTTCAGGAGGAGAAAGAGACTATAGACATGTACTAATTACATTGTTTTTCTTCAGGAGGAAAGAGACTGTAGACATGTGTACTCATTCATTGCTTTTCTTCAGGACAAAGAGACTGTGAACATGTGCTAATGTTGTTTTTCTTTGGAGGAGAAAGGGACTGTATGGCTGTGTACTAGTTTTATTGTTTTTCTTAGGAGAAAGAGGCTATGGTGTGTGTGTTCATTGTTTTTCTTCAGGAGGAGAAAGTGACTGTAGATGTGTACTAATTTCATTGCTTTTCTTCAGGAGGAGAAAGAGGCAGACATGTGTACTAATTTTAGTGTTTTTCTTCAGGAGGAGAAAGAGACTGTAGACATGTACTAATTTCATTGTTTTTCTTCAGGAGGAGAAAGGAGACTGTGTATAATTCCATTGATTTTCTTCAGGAGGAGAAAGAGACTGTAGATTTCATTGTTTTTCTTCAGGAGGAGAAAGAGACTGTAGATATTTGTACAAATGTTATTGGGTTTTTTCAGGAGGAGAATAAAACTGTAGGTATTTGTACTAATGTTGTTTTTCTTCAGGAGGAAAAGGAGACTGTAGCAAGTGTACTAATGTTGCTGTTTTTCTTCAGGAGGAGAAAGAGACTGTAGACATGTGTAATAATGTTATTGTTTTCTTCAGGAGGAGAAAGAGACTGTAGGCATTTGCACTAATGTTATTGTTTTTCTTCAGGAGGAGAAAGAGACTGTAGACATGTGTTCTAATGTTATTGTTTTCTTCAGGAGGAGAAAGAGACTGTAGGCATGTGTACTAATGTTATTGTTTTTCTTCAGGAGGAGAAAGAGTCTGTAGACATGTGTACTAATGTTATTGTTTTTCTTCAGGAGGAGAAAGAGACTGTAGGCATGTGTACTAATGTCATTGTTTTTCTTCAGGAGGAGAAAGAGACTGTAGACATGTGTTCTAATGTTATTGTTTTTCTTCAGGAGGAGAAAGAGACTGTAGACATGTGTACTAATGTTATTGTTTTTCTTCAGGAGGAGAAAGAGACTGTAGACATGTGTACTAATGTTATTGTTTTTCTTTAGGAGGAGAAAGAGACTGTAGACATGTGTACTAATTTCATTGTTTTTCTTCAGGAGGAGAAAGAGACTGTAGACATGTGTACTAATGTTATTGTTTTTCTTTAGGAGGAGAGAGAGACTGTAGACATGTGTACTAATTTCATTGTTTTTCTTCAGGAGGAGAAAGAGACTGTAGACATGTGTACTAATTGCATTGTTTTTCTTCAGGAGGAGAAAGAGACTGTAGACATGTGTACTAATTTCATTGCTTTTCTTCAGGAGGAGAAAGAGACTGTAGACATGTGTACTAATTTCATTGTTTTTCTTCAGGAGAAAGAGACTGTAGACATGTGTACTAATTTTATTGTTTTTCTTCAGGAGGAGAAAGAGACTGTAGACATGTGTATTAATTTCATTGTTTTTCTTCAGGAGGAGAAAGTGACTGTAGACATGTGTACTAATTTCATTGTTTTTCTTCAGGAGGAGAAAGAGACTGTAGACATGTGTACTAATTTCATTGTTTTTCTTCAGGAGGAGAAAGAGACTGTAGACATGTGTACTAATGTTCATTGTTTTTCTTCAGGAGGAGAAAGAGACTGTAGATATGTGTACTAATTTCATTGTTTTTCTTCAGGAGGAGAAAGAGACTGTAGATATATGTACACATTTGATTGGGTTTTTTCAGGAGGAGAATAAAACTGTAGGCATTTGTACTAATGTAGTTTTTCTTCAGGAGGAAAAGGAGACAGTGGGCAAGTGTACTAATGTTGCTGTTTTTCTTCAGGAGGAGAAAGAGACTGTAGGCATGTGTACTAATGTTGTTGTTTTTCTTCCTGGGGAGAAAGAGACTGTAGACATGTGTAATAATGTTATTGTTTTTCTTCAGGAGGAGAAAGAGACTGTAGGCATTTGCACTAATGTTATTGTTTTTCTTCAGGAGGAGAAAGAGACTGTAGACATGTGTACTAATGTTATTGTTTTTCTCCAGGAGGAGAATGAGACAGTAGACATTTGTACTAATTTTATTGTATTTGTTAAGGAGGAGAATGAGACTGTAGACATGTGTACTAATGTTATTGTGTTTCTTCAGGGGGAGAAAGAGACTGTAGACATTTGTATTAATTTCATTCATTGTTTTTCTTCAGGAGGAGAAAGACTGGTAGACATGTATACTAATTGCATTGTTTTTCTTCAGGAAGAGAAAGAGACTGTAGACATGTGTACTAATTTCATTGTTTTTCTTCAGGAGGAGAAATAGACTGTAGACATGTGTACTAATGTTTTTGTTTTTTCTTCAGGAGGAGAAAGAGACTGTAGGCATTTGCACTAATGCTATTGTTTTTCTTCAGGAGGAGAATGAGACAGTAGACATTTGTACTAATTTTATTGTATTTGTTAAGGAGGAGAATGAGACTGTAGACATTTGTACTAATTTTATTGTATTTGTTAAGGAGGAGAATGAGACAGTAGACATTTGTACTAATTTTATTGTATTTGTTAAGGAGGAGAATGAGACTAAACATTTGTACTAATTTTATTTTTTTCCTTCAGGAGGAGAAATAGACTGTAGACATGTGTACTAATTTCATTCATTGTTTTTCTTCAGGAGGAGAAAGAGACTGTAGGCATTTGTACTAATTGCATTGTTTTTCTTCAGGAGGAGAAAGAGACTGTAGACATGTGTACTAATTGCATTGTTTTTCTTCAGGAGGAGAAAGAGACTGTAGACATGTGTACTAATTGCATTGTTTTTCTTCAGGAGTAGAAAGACACTGTAGACATTTGTACTAAATGTATTGTATTTATTAAGGAGGAGAATGAGACTGTAGACATTTGTAGTAATGTTATTGTGTTTCTTCAGGAAGAGAAATATACTGTAGACATTTGTACTAATTTTATTGTTTTCTTCAGGAGGAGAAAGTGACTGTAGACATTTGTACTAATTGTATTGTTTTTTAGGGGGAGAAAGAGACTGCAGACATTTGTATTAATGTTATTGTTTTTCTTCAGGAGGAGAAAGAGACTGCAGACATTTGTACTAATGTTATTGTTTTTCTTCAGGAGTAGAAAAACACTGTAGACATTTGTACTAATGATATTGTTTTTCAGGAGGAGAATGAGACTGTAGACATTTGTACTAAATTTATTGTATTTATTATGGAGGAGAATGAGACTGGAGACATTTGTACTAATGTTATTGTGTTTCTTCAGGAGGAGAAATATACTGCAGACATTTGTACTCATTTTATTGTTTTCTTCAGGAGGAGTAAGAGACTGTTGGCATTTGTACTATTTTTATTGTGTTTCTTCAGGAGGAGAAATTTACTGTAGGCATTTGTACTAATTTTATTGTTTTCTTCAGGAGGAGATAGAGACTGTAGACATTTGTACTAATGTTATTGTTTTTCTTCAGGAGGAGAAAGAGACTGTAGACATGTGAATTAATGTTATTGTTTTTCCTTCAGGAGGAGAAAGAGACTAGACATAAGTCTCTTTCTCTTCCTGCAGAAAAAACAATAACATTAGTACAAATGTCTACAGTCCCTCTCCTCCTGAAAAAACAATAAAGTAAATACAATAAATTTCTCCTCCTGAAAGAACACAATAAAAGCAAATGTAACGATCTCTTGCGTGTCTGCAGTCTTCTCCTCGAAGAAACCTAATTAGTACAAATGTAATCCTCCATAACTAAAAATACAATAGACAAATGTCTACAGTCCCTCTGAAAAACAATATCATTAGTACAAATGTCTACAGTGTTTTTCTACTCCTGAAGAAAACAAATGTCTACAGTCTCTCTCTCCTCCTGAAGAAAACAATAACATTAATACAAATATCTGCAGTCTCTTTCTCCTACTAAAAAATACATGTCTACAGTCTCTTTCTCCTTCTGAAGAAAAACAATAAAATTAATAACAAATGTCTACAGTATATTTCTCTTCCTGAAGAAACACAATAACATTACTACAAATGTCTAGTCTCATTCTCCTCCTTAATAAATACAATACATTTAGTACAAATGTCTACAGTGTCTTTCTCCTGAAGAAAAACGATAAAATTAGTACAAATCCCTCTTTCTCCTCCTGAAGGAAAAACAATAACATTAATTCACATGTCTACAGTCTCTTTCTCCTCCTGAAAAACAATACGAGTATACAAATGCCTAAAATTTTCTCCTCTGAAAAACAATGAATGAAAATTAATACACGTCTACAGTCTATTTCTCACTTCACGAAGGAAAAATAAAATTAGTACAAATGTTTAGTCTCATTTACTCCTCCTTAAAATACAATAAAATTAATTACAAATCTCTATAATATCATTCAATTACAAATATCTACAGTCGTTCTCCTCATAACTAAATACAATAAAATATTACAAATGTCTACTGTCTGTTCTCCTCCTGAAAAACACAAGCATTAGTGCAAGGTGCCCTACAGTCTCTTTCTCCTCCTGAAAAAAAAACAAAAACGACCAGTACATGTCTGAATCTATTTCTCCTCCTGAGAAAAACAATATGTCGTCATACCATTCGAGAAAAACAATGCAGTGGCACCGGAAATTAATACAAATATCTACAATTTCTCCCCCTGAAAAAGTACAATAACAACATGTCTACAGTCTCATTCTCCTCCTTAACAAATACAATAAAATTAATTACAAATGTCTACGTCTCCTCCTGGAAGAAAAACAAGTAACGATACTTAATACGGTCTCTTTCTCTGAAAAAAAAAGTGACAGCATTGAGATTAAATCTTACGTCTCTTTCTCCTCCTGAAAAACAATAACATTATTACACATGTCTGAATCTTTCTCCCCCAGGAGAAAAAAACAGCAACGTGCTTTCTCCTCCTGAAGAAAAACAGCAACATTAGTACACTTGCCCACTGTCTCCTGAAGAAAAAAACTACACATTGAAGTACAAATGCTTCTCATTCTCCTCCTGAAAAAACCCAATCAAATTTGTACATATATCTACAGTCTCTTTCTCCTCCTGAAGAAAAACAATGAAATTAGTACACATGTCTACAGTCTCTTTCTCCTCCTGAAGAAAAACAATAAAATTAGTACACATGTCTACAGTCTCTTTCTCCTCCTGAAGAAAAAACAATGAAATGAGTACACAGGTCTACAGTCTCTTTCTCCTCCTGAAGAAAAACAATACAATTAGTACACATGCCTAGAGTCTCTTTCTCCTCCTGAAGAAAAACAATAACATGTATCACACTCATCCATAAGAAAAACAATAATTAGTACAGAACTTGAACTAGAATTAATATACATGTCTATCATATTGCACTTGTCCTAAAAATAAAACAATAAACAGTACACATCTCTGTGATCCCCTCATGATTAAGAAGCAAAGCAATGATTAGTACACGTCTATCATATCACACTCATCTGGAAGAAATAACAAAAACATATCTTTCTCCTCCTGAAGAAAAACAACAACATTAGTACACATGTCTACAGTCTCTTTCTCCTCCTGAAGAAAAACAATAACATTAGTACACATGTCTACAGTCTCTTTCTCCTCCTGAAGAAAAACAATAACATTAGTACACATGCCTACAGTCTCTTTCTCCTCCTGAAAAACAACAACATTAATGCATGTCTACAGACTCTTCCTCCTGAAAAAACAATAACACATGCCTACAGTCTCTTCTCCTCCTGAAAAAACAATAACGATAGAACGTCTACAGTCTCTTTCTCCTCTTGAAGAAAAACAATAACGTGTCTGAAATGCCTACGTCTCTTTCTCCTCCTGAAAACAATGGCGTGTACACATGTCTACGTCTCTTCTCCTCTGAAAAACAGCAACATTACACTTGCTGATCTTCCTCCTGAAGAAAACAACATTGAAATACACCTACAGTTTTAATACCTGAAAAAGCCAACATTTGTACAAATATCTACAGTCTCTCTCCTCTGAAGAAGAAAATTACAGTCTCTTTTCTCCTCCTGAAAGAAAAACAATGAAATTAGTACACACATGTCTACGGTCTCACACTCCTCTGAAAGACAATGAGAGTAGACACACATATATATGTCTCTTTCTCGAAGAAGAGCAATTAATTATTTTTCTCCTCTGAAAAGCAATGAAATAGTACACACTACAGTCACTCTCCTCCTGAAAAACAATGAATTAATACACATGTCTACAGTCTCACTCTCCTCCTGAAAAAGTAATAAATCTACATATCTCCTAAGAAAACAATGGCGATAGTACCGCATGTCTGTGTCTGAAAGCAATGAAATTAGTACACATGTCTACAGTCTCTTTCTCCTCTTGAAGAAAAATGTTTACAGTCTCTTTCTCCTCCTGAAGAAAAACAATGAAGTTAATACACATGTCTACAGTCTCTCTCTCCTCTAAGGAAACAATGGCGTACGCATGTCTACCGTCTCTTTCTCTGAGAGAAAGAGCAATGTGCATGTCTACGGTATCTCTCCTCCTAAGAAAACGAAGCATTAGCCCTTTGTCCTGCAGAAAAACAATAACATTAGTACATGTCTACGTCTCTGCTCCTTCCTGAAGAAAACAGTAACATGGTATATCTACAGTCTTTCTCCTCTGAAGAAGACAATGACGTGAATACACATGCCTACAGTCTTTCTCCTCCTGAAGAAAAACAACAACATTAGTACACATGTCTACGAATCTTTCTTCGAAAGAGCATTAGTACATGCCCTGTCTCACTTCCTGAAAACAATAACATTAAGAACATGTCTGTTTCTTTCCTCCTGAAGAAAACAATAACGACCAGATGCAAATACTTCTGATCTCCTCCTGAAAGAAAACAATAACGATATTACACATGTCTACTCACCCTGAAAACAACCCAACGATTCATTACCTGCAGTCCCTTTCCTCGAAGAAAAACAACATTAGCAAATGCCTACCCAGTTTATTCTCCTCACGAAAAACAATAACATTTACATTGGAAATATCTGATCTTTTCTCCTCGAAGAAAAACAATGAAAAATCTACGATCTCTTTCTGAAGAAAACTGTGAAATTAGTACACATGTGCAAGTCTCTTTCTCCTCCTGAAGAAAAACAATGAGAGCATCAACTACGCATGTCCCAGTCTCTCACGAAGAAATGATGTACGCATGTCTGCAATGTGCTTTCTCCTGAAACAATGAAATCTACAGTCTTTCTCCTCTGAAAACAATAAATCATTCACTCATCTACAGTCCTTCTCCTCTGAAAAACACTAAAGTAGTACGCATGTCTACAGTCTCTTTCTCTAAGAAAAACAATGAAATGTACATGTCTGGTCTCTTTTCTCCTCTGAAAAACAATAAAACACAGTCTCTTTCTCTCTGAAAAACAATGAAATTAGTACACATGTCTACTTTCCTCCTGAAGAAAAACATTATTTATACAAATGTCTACAGTCTCTTTTTCCTCCTGAAATAACATGTATCACACTCATCCATAAGAAAAACAATAATTAGTACAGAACTTGAACTAGAATTAATATACATGCAAAGCAATGATTAGTACACATTGATCATATCACTCATCTGGAAGAAAAACCATAATTAGTACACATCTACAATCTTTATGTACTTGTACATTTTCTGAAGAAAAACAATACTTAATATACGACTACCATGTCGTAATCATCCTGAAGAAAAATAACAGTTAGTGCACATGTTTATCGTATTGTAGTCATCCTGAAGAAAAGAAATAATTAGTACACAAACCATTCTAAAATATAATAATAAATATTAAACATATGTTCAGGCAGTTTATCATCTCGCACTTGAGCTGAATTTTTTTTATTAACTATTACACATACCAATATATGTGTAATATAGGAGTTCTGGGGAGTGTTTCACTAACATTACTAATGAGCTCATGAATAATAAATCCATCATCAAATTGAGTTCTTGTATATATATATATATATATATATATATATATATATATATAGTGATGTAACTGGAGATATATATATATATATATATATATATATATATATATATATATATATATATATATTCCACTGTGTGTTATCCTCTGTCATCATGAAAAAGTTTCTGAATGCTCTGGCAGTGATTGAACTATCAACCAACCAGAAGCTTTGCAACAAGAAAGACTAGTCAGAGAATCTTCCAACATTGTATCACACCAAGCTATCCCTTATATATATATATATATAATATATATATATATAATATATATATATATATATATATATATAAATATGTAAAAACATTAGTCATTATATATGATGAATACTGAATTGATATTTGTCACAAGAAAATTGATCCAGAGAGCACATTCCACTGTGTGTTATCCTCTGTCATCATGATTGAACTATCAACCAACCAGAAGCTTTGCAACAAGAAAGACTAGTCAGAGAATATTCCCACATTGTATCACACCAAGCTATCCATTGGTGTCTGACCATCATACCTGACTTGAGATTAAACAGACTGTGACACAACCATAATTGATCGCATGTGGCTGAAGAATTCAGACAGAGTACAAGGAGTAGTTGCCAGCCAATCATTGTATGACTGTGCAATCTAGTATGACAACAGACTATGTTATAGTTATATCTGTTCAGCTACAAAAAGCCACAAAGCCATCGTGTATTAGTGACTACGTGACAATTGCAGAGTTTTCTGTAGGTTGGTGCCACGTAATCGCTTAGAAGAAGGTGTTGATCAAGCCGAATATGACATGTTTGAGAATCGAGCGGAGACTAACACTAGAAGAGGCTGCAGTTAATTACAGTAGATACTCAATTAAGATGAAATTTTCTCAACTTTAGATGCTGATCACCAATCATTTGGACTGGTATAGTGTAGTTCAAAACCACAATCGATATACTTTAGAAATTGAGTAAACTCAGTGTCACATGTGTGTTTGTAGTCCATTTCGATCATCAGGTAAAAATATCATGTAAGCTGGCAATAGTTTGTGTCCATCAAACATGTGTGATTGACGGTCTGCATAAGCCCTGGGTGCCACAGGCAGATGTACTTGGATGCAATCAGACCTGGGGTGATTCCAATTCCATCCACACTAAGAGCAATTCCAGTTCTGAATCCAACTAACCATCTTTCAAATTCCACCCAAACTATGACATTTCAGAGTCCAACAAACTGGATTCCGATTCTGACGTCCTTAATCCAATCTGAATTCTCCTCATGGGGATAATGGTTCTACCATTGCTGTTCTGATTCCATTATATATATATATATATATATATATATATATATATATATATATATATATATATATATATTACAGCAGGATTGGTCACATATTCAGGAAACCAACACACACCATCCAAAGACAGGCACTAATACGGAACCCACAGGGCAGAAGGAAAAGAGGAAGGGTGGGAAATATAAGGTGCAGCAAAAAGTGGAGAGGGAGATGGCTATGGATGGATAAATGTCCAAAACTGTGTTCCGTGGAGAAGAGTCATTAGTGGCTTACTTGCTTTGAGTATTTGCACCAATATTTAGTGGAATTAAAACTGATATAGTAGCTTTATCATTATCACTATTGGGTGTGGGTGGAATTGGAATCAATAGATTTAGTTGGAATCAAATTTTTGATGTAGAGTCAACCCCAGGCCAGTCGCACCATCAGATACGGGAGATTGGCAGAAATTTGGTTAAGAAGTCCTGCAATTCCAAATGCTTTCAGTGAACTGCATGTCGGTGTAGCCAAAGGCAGGTACCTAGGCCAAGGGGAGGTAGGCTTACCCCTTCCCCTCTGAAGCAATTTTTACTTCCCACATTGTAAGCATTGAAACATATGAACACAAATATATGAAATGATTGGCAAGTTGTACTACACCAATTATACACTGAAATATAAGCACTGGATAAGAAGTTATTTAATCACATTTTGATTATTTGGTTGAGCAAGCCATATGTCACCAGAAATCCAAACCTAGGCCAGCCAAAAAAATGATTGTGTAACCAGTGTCCTATGTAGAAACCATTCACTGGTTGGTAATTTATAATATAAACAACTGTAGACCTCATTTAAGCAAAATTGTTTAATTTATGACAAATTAAGTGTTAAATTTAATGGTAAGCCAACTGATTTATAAGTAGCTACATATTCAAATTGTGACTTGATAACATCTCATACTATATATTTTTACATGGGCAAAAAATTTTGCAAAATAGCATATAATTATATGTCATAAAATAACATATCAAATGCCAGATTAAAATAGTAAGAAGTACAATCAAATACACCGGGGTAAGTAGAAATTGTTTGATTTTGTAACTAAATATTAACAGTCATACTTCTATTAATAACAAAGATATTACTCCTTATTCACAAACACAACTTCACGGAAAATGTACTAAATATAATATTTTAGATAATACATCGATAATGTAACTATTAAATTTTCCATGGTATCAAATTGCCAATGGTGTGGTTGCCATGGTTACTATTACACAAACTGATTAGTATTGAAGATTTTATTTACTTTTCATATATTATGCACAATTCAAAATTTGATCTATATGGATCAAGACAATGTCCAGGTACTTAAAATACATTTTACGAGAAGTTTGTGTCCTTCGTCGAAGGAGCAATAACCAGAAACTATCCTACTGACCTGTTTCTCCCCGATTCCTTTGTCGTATTTCCCAGCCTTTTCCCGTTTCTCCTGTTTCTGCGATGCGTTTCTCCTCCGTTGTGCTCTTCCAGGGTCTCGGCCCATTGCACAGTGAAATATGAGTCAGTGAAGTTCAGTGTCTATCATTTTTCCTGGGCTGAGACTGAACTGTCTGAAGTAAACAACAAAATAACGATTACAATTGTAGTTTGTCTTATGATGGGTCTACACTTATTGTTCACACTGACACTGTCAGTTATCTTGATGTCTACTTGTTTCGCAAACATAAACCTATCAAAATCATGAGGAAGAAAAGAACGCAGCTTACCGTTCGCGTATTCGAGATTGCTATGGAGATGCGTTATACAGACGTACTGTGACGTAATATCCGAAATGCTCGTGGCCAGGATAAGCGTGATTTTCACATCACGTGGTCTGCGGAACAGGCCGTGATTCAGACTCAGAGAGTTCACTTATTGATCTCTCTGCCCCTCATTCACAAACAATGAAACCTACCATTTGTTGCGCGCATTGGTATCTTTTTTACATTAACGTGTCGAAATGAATGAGGATACCAGAAACAGCCGAACAACAAAACTGCAAAACACTTATCTCCGGCGTCTGACATGTACAGTGCCGCACTCTATCGGCATCGGGTAAACATAGTTCCTGCGAGCGAACTGTCCGCCAGGTGCTTTCCAAAAGTGCAAAGTCTAATAACAAACTAGAGAACATAATTTAACGATAATGTTATATGGCGAAGAAATGCCTGATTTTGAATTGTTCTCACGGGACGTTTTTATCATAATCACAGTATAATTAAATTCGTTAAAGTTAGGCGAGGTAACAAGACAACCAAAGGAAAGACATCGTTACATTAGATGAAGGCTAACCCATCCAAATTCCAAGCAATTAGCTTCGGCAAGAGGGGAACAAGGGACATAACAAATTTTACTTTTGAAAACGCTACCATTCACTGTGAAAACTCTGTTGTCCTTCTCGGCATTGGAGTGATTCGTTGGCACAACGCATATCGCTAACATCTAACAAAAAGCAGCTAGAGGCGGCGATCTTAAAAAACGTCTCGCCCATCCTTACTCGACACAAAAGTCAAATCATTCATAACATCAGAAACTTCACAACTGTGTCATTTTGTAATCTTAGCGCAAACGAAAAAATTCAGGAAAATGGTATTTGCAATGATTGACCATCCACGCATCATGTTTCTTTGTTCATAACACGAGTACCCTCCACCAAAAAATGGCAATCATTAAAAAATTGTAAATATTGCTCAACATTCAAATCATCTTACATTCAAAATGCGAAAAAATTACCTCGAGCAAGCATCTGAAATATGGACTTAAATCATTTGTTCATGATGGGCCCCGGATCTGGAACAGCCTGCCAAATGAAATGCGAAAAATAGTAAGTTCTATATGCAGGTAAACAGCTAACAGCTAACATGTTTGTCGCTATGCCAATATTATGAATATAGCTTTCATTGTATACATGCAATATGGATATGTGTAAAATATTGTAAAGCCTTAATTTAGTCTATTTATTTTAATGTTTTAAAGTATTTTTTTATTTAATAAGTTTAGTCAAATAATCACAGAAATATGTTTTAATGTCTTAAATTATTTAAATTAGTTTTATATATACATTTCATATATTCTCTACATTTTAACTTATACGTATGTACTCTATTTTAACTAATATACTTTGCATGTTTTATGTAAATTTTCAATCGCTGATTGCGCAAAATGAAAAAACAAAACAAAAAACATATTATTATTATACATGCATGTATTATTTATTTTGTACTAATTACACGTATTTTATATGTTTTATTGCTGTCATTTTAAATACTCTGTGTTTTTTTATGTTTTATGTATCGTTGCTTTACACTTGTTTGTCGGAAAATAGCTCAGATGAGCTAATGTTATCAATTCACATGTAAACCGACGTTAAATAAAGCTTCTTGTATATTGTATCTTGTATTTCAGCACTGCCTGGGCTCGTTCTTGTGTCTTGCTTCCTTGACCTTGAACTTGAACTTTTATTTGGCATACATAGAACACAATACAACAGACACAGTACATAATAATGTTAATAATGAATGCCAGGACGCCAGTAATAACTAGATTGGTTGAAGCAACTGGACGCCCATTAAACTTATGTATACATGTAAAATGATGTACATACTAATAATTTCATTAATAACAAGATAATAAAAATGCAAGAAAAGAGTAATGCTAATCATAATACTTATAGTATGAAAACAGTTTATTAATATGCCTAATTTATCATGTAAGAGTTTATTACATTATCAGGCAAACATTACTACATTATCAAGCAGGAAGTTTATTATATAACTCACAAATGAGTTTAAAATAACAAATATAAACAAGAGATGGAGTAATGGTACTATGTACTTTCTGAGTAATCGTACTCGTACTCGAGTACATTATCAAAGCAATTCTTCTCACGATTAATTTTTGTTTATATGAACAGTTGATGGCAAATGTATTAGATAGACAGAAATGGCTATATTATAAGTAGTATAATAAATGTAATATTAATTAAGCTATTGATTTTCTAATTTCTATTAATGATTAACATTTCAGTTAAGTAAAGTCAGAATTCCCTAATTAATAATTTCTCTTCCCAGAGAAGCCACATTTCTTGACTCTCCTGCTTACTGTAGTACAGGTAGTACAAGCTATAATTGTGAGTATTTTGACTCCCCATAAGTCATTTATTCTACATATGTACCAAATGTCAAGGTTCTCTCTTAAATATGCACACTTTTATGAACTCTTGAAAATATTATTTTAGCTAGTCTCGACAAATCTGATAAAAAATTACAAAGCATACACTTATTCTCTGCATCAATAATTGTGAAATAAACGTTTTCAGGATTACAATTTTACTGATCTGCCCAGGAAATAACGGGCAGAATTGCGCTTATTTCCGAACTGGTCTGGAAATGAACTTTAGTCCTTCTCGTTCAGATCTCTATAATAACGCACAAGTTATACATATTTATTTATATATTTTACTTATATTATTATTTTAATACTAAGTTACATGTTATATTTTATTTTACTGAATATTGTATTGTAAAGACTCTGAACGTCACACACCCACAATCGCAGATGACTTATTCGACCATTACACAGTAATTACAGATCTTAAAGTTCCTATAGCCCCAGCGTGTCAAAACTTTTTAAGACCATTACAGTATACATGCAATCAGTCACTCGTCAATTAAAAACTGTTCAGACTTATACAAACATACCGTAAATATAAACATGTTGCAACTGCAATTAAATCTAATTATGTGTCACAAAAGCCGCCAGCTCCTTGGATGACCCCGGAAATAACCCAACAAAGGCAGTCTTCTAAAAAGTTGGAAATCCGCAACCTGCGTTCGCTCCAGCATAATCTGGTAACAAAAGTAAACAAATGTATATAGAAATAGGTATCTAATTGTACGCCAGCTAGAAACATACATAATTTTCAAGGCCTGCTCCTTCTCTACCAACCCATGCAGCAATCAAGTCACTGTATAAATCTTTTTCTAATAATTTTAAAGACAAAATCAGCCTCAGACATCCAACTTTCACAGATCATACTCCAAACACTGTAAATGTTGACTCTCCACAAGTAAATACTCAACTCGCGTCGTTTGAACCAGCCACAACTGCTGAAGTGATAAAAAATAATCATGTCGTCACGAAGTAAATCCTGTGATGGCAAAAATGTATCACTGCGCTCCGGCTATTTCCTGAAGATTTTAAATGTGCGCATGCAAACCAAATTTTTAAGAAGACAACTCTGCCTAAGGAAGAATTAAACAGCAACATCCTATTTCCAACCATAGCTTCATTTTAAAAATACTTGAAAAGGTTATAGCAAATCGTATCAGGTCTCACATCTGCATAAATGGTTTATCAAATATGTTACAGTCTGCGAATAAACAATTTCACTCAACAGAAACTGCTCTTTTAAAATTACACAATGACACAAATCTTAACATTGATAATGGCAAAGTAACTGCATGACCCTGCTTGACCTATCCGCCGCTTTCGACACCATTGAAGAATTCTCATCCGCTTTATTCGGATATCTACATGCCTGAGCTGGTTTACTTCATACATTACTGATAGACGGCAACCATTAAAATAGGTAACTGCTTCTCAGTCATGCTGCCCACCTTTTGTATTGCCCGGTTCTTTTCCTTTTACTTGTTAGATGGTCTGTTATCCAGAGTCACAACATGGATCGTCACCTTTATGCAGATGACACACAAATCATTTTTCTTTGACGACGCAGATACTTATCGCTCCCTAAACCAGCCAGGGATTGTCTTCAAGATGCCCCTCTGGTAAAAACAGTAAATTAAGAAACGAAAAAAACCCAACCACAGGTATAAGCACCCAAAAACTATTTTCCCAAATAAGACAAAAAATTTTTTTAAAAAGGGGGGGAAAAATTGGCCCCCAAAAAGGTTTAAAAAATTTTTGAAAATGCCAAAAAAAAAGTTAAAAAAAAAGGGGAAAAAATTTTTTTTTTAAAAAAAAAAAAAAAATTTTTTTAAAAAATTTTTTTTTAAACCCCAAAAAAAAGGGGGAAAAAAATTTTTTAAAAAAAGGGGGGCCCCCCCTTTTTTTTTTTCCCCCCCCAAAATTTTTTTTTAAAAAAAAATTTTTTTTTGTTTAAAAATTTTGGGGAAAAAAAAAAAAATTTTTTTTTACGGGTTTTTTTGGGGAAAAAAAAAAGGGGGTTTTTTCCCCTTTTTTTCCAAAAAACCCCAAAAAAAAAACCCCAAAAAAAAACAAAAAACCCCAAACCCAAAAAAACCCAAAAAAAAAAAAAAAAAAAAAAACCCCCAAAAACCCAAAAAAAAAAAAAAAACCCCCCAAAAAAAAAAAAAAAACCCCCCCAAAAAAAAAAAAAAATTTTTTTTTTTTGGGAAAAAACCACAAACCCCCCGAAAAAACCCCCGAAAAATTAAAAAAATTCCTTTCCCCCCCCGGGGGGAAAAAATTTGTTTAATTTGGTTTTTAAATTTTTTTTAAACGGCTTTTAAAAAAATTTTTTTAAAAAACCCCCCTTTTTTGGGGGGGGTTCTTTTTCCCCTTTTTCCTTTTTTAAAAAAAATTTTTTTTTCCCCAAAAAAAAAATTTTTTTCCCCAAAAAAACCCAACCCCCCAAGCCTTTTTTTTCCCCCCCCCAAAAAATTTTTTAAAATGTTTTTTAAAAAACAAAAAAAAAAAAAAAGGGGGGTTTTTTTTTGGGCCCCCCCGGGGGGGGTTTTTTTTTTTCCCCTTTTGTTTCACCCCCCCCTTTTTTTTTAAAAAGTTTTTTTAAAAAAAAAAAAAATTTTTTTTTTTTTTCCAACCCCTTTTTTAAAAACCCAATTCCCCTTTAAAAAAAACCAAACCCCGGGAAAAAAATTTTGGGTATTTTTCCCCCCCCAAAAAAATTTTAAAAAAAGGGAAAAACCCTTAAAAAAAAAAAAAAACCCCCCCCCTTTTTTTTTTAAAAAAACCCCTTTTTTCAAACCACTTTTTCCCCTTTTTTTCCCCTTAAAAATTTTTTGGGTTCCCAATTTTTCCCGGGGGTTTTGGGTTTTTTCCCCCCAAAGGGGGGGGCCCCTTTTTTAAAATTTTTTAAAAAAATTTTTTTTTTTTTTTTTTTTCCCTTTCCCCCCAGGGCCCCAAAAAATTTTTAAAAATTTTTTAAATTTGCTTTTTTTTTTCCCCCCCAAAAAAAATTTTTTGGGCCGGGGTTTTTTTTTTTTTTTTTTTTTTTAATTATTTTTTAAATTTTTTTTTTTTTTATTTTTTTTTTTTTTTTAATTTTTTTAATTTTTATTTTTAAAAAATTTTTTTTTTTAAAATTTAAAAAAAAAAAATTTTTTTAAAAAAAAAATTTTATTTTTTTTAAAAAAAAACCCCCCCCCCAAAAACCACAAAAAACCCCCAAAAAAAAAACCCCCCCCCCCCCCCAAAAACCCCAAAAACCCCCAAAAAAAAAACCCCAAAAACCCCCAAAAACCCCCCCAAAAACCCCAAACAAACACAACCCCCCCAAAAACCCCCAAAAAAAAAAAAACCCCCCAAAAAAAAAAAACCCAAAAAAAAACCCCCCCAAAAAACCCCCCCAAAAAAAAACCCCCCAAAAAAAACCCCCAAAAAAAAAAACCCCCCCCCCCCCAAAAAAAAAAACCCCCCAACCCCCCCAAAAAAAAAAAAAAACCCCCCCCAAAAAAAAAAACCCCCAAAAAAAAAACCCCCCCCCAAAAAACAAAAAAACCCAAAAAAAAAACCCCCCCCAAAACCCCCAAAAAACCCAAACCCCCCCAAAAAAAATTTTTTTTCCCTTTTATTTTTTAAAAAAAACCCCCCCTTTAATTTTTTTAAAATTTTTAAAAATTTTAAAATTTTTTTTTTTTTTAAAAATTTTTAAAAAAAATTTTTTTTTTTAAAAAAAAAAGGGGGTTTTTTCCCCCTTTCCCCCAAAAAAAAAGGGGTTTGGGGGTTTTTTTGGGGGTTCCCTTTGGGGTTTGGGGGAAAAAAACCCCCGGGGGCCCCCCCCAAAAAATTTTTTTTTTGGGGGGGCCCCCAAATTTTTTTCCCCCGGGGGCCCCCCCGGGGCCATTTTTTTTTCCGCCTTTTTTTTTTTTGGGGGTTTTTTTTGGGGGTTAAACCCCAGGGGGGGGCCCCCGGTTTGGGGGGCCCCCCTTTAGGCCCCCGGGGGGCCCCCCCCTTTTTCCCGGGGGGGGGGTTTTTTTTCCCGGGGGGGGAAAAACCCTTTCCCCCCCGGGGGCCCCCCCCGGGGGGGGTTTCCCGGGGGGGAAAAAAAAAAAGGGGGGGAAAAACCCCTTTTTTTTTTATGGAAAAATTGTTTTTTTTCCCGGGGGGTTTTTTTTTTTAAAAATTTTTTGGGTTGGGGGGGAAAAAATTTTCCCCCCAAAAGGCCCGGTTTTTTTAACAATTTTTTTTTTTAAAAATTTTTTTTTTTCCCCCCTTTTTAAAATTTTTTTGGGGAAGGCCCCAAATTTTGGGGTTTTTTTTTCCCCGGTGTTTTTTAAAAAAGGGGGGGCCCTTTGGGGGTTCAAATTTTTTTCTTTTTGGGGGTTTTTTTTAAAATTTTTTCCGGGGGGTTTTTTTTTTTCCCCCTTTAAAAGGGGGTTTTTTTTTGGGAAAGGGGGTTTTTTTTTTAAAAAAATTTTTTTTAAAATTTTTTTTTTTAAAATTTTTTTTTTTTAAAATTTTTTTTTTAAAAATTTTAATTTTGGTCCCCCAAAAAAAAAAAAAAACCCCCGGTTTTGGGGGAAAAACCCCAAAAAACCCCCCCCCCAAAAAAAAAAAACAAACACCCCCAAACCCCCAAAAAAAAAAAAAAAAAAAATAAAAAAAAAAAAAAACCAAAAAAAACCCCCAAACCCCCTTTCCCCCCAAAACCCAAAACCCCCAAACCCCCCCCCCCTTTTTTTTTTTTTTCCCCCAAAATTTCCCCCCAAAAAAAAAGGGTAAAAAAACCCCCCCTTTAAAAAAATTTTTAAAAAAAATTTTTTATTTTAAAAACCATTTTTTTTAAAAAAACCTTTTAAAAAAAAAAAAGGGAAAAAAAAAAAAAAATTTTAAAAAATTTTAAAATTTTTTTTTTTTAAAAAAAAAAATTTTCCCCGGGGCCCCCCCTTTTTGGGGAATTTTTGGGGGAAAATTTTTTAAAATTTTTTTAAGGGTTTTTTATTAAAAAAAAAAAAACCCTATTTAAAAAAAAAAAAAATTTTTTTTTTTTTTTTAAAAAAGGTTTTTCCAAAAAAAATTTTTGGGGGTTTTTTTTTTTAAAAAATTTTTTCCCTTTAAAAAAAATTTTTAAATTTTTTTTTTTAAATTTTGATTTTTTTTTTCCCCCTTTTTTTAAAAAATTTTTAAAAACCCCAAAAAAACCCCTTTTTTTTTTAAAAAATTTTTTTTTTAAAAAAAAGGGTTTTTTAAAAATTTAAAAAATTTAAAAAAAAACCCCAAAAAATTTTTTGGGGGGTAAAAAAACCCCCCAAAAATATCCAAAAAAAAAAAAAAAAACCCTTTTTTTCCCCCCTTTTTTTAAAAAAAAATTTTTTCCCCCCCCGGGGGGGCCCTTTAATTTTTTTAAAAGGGGGTTTTTTTTTTAAAAAAAAAAAATTTTTTTTTTTTTTTTTTTTTTCCCCCCAAAACCCCCTTTTTTTTTTTGGGCCCTTTTTTAAACCTTTTTTTTTTTCCCCCCCCAAAAAAAATTTTTTTCCCCCGGGGGGGAAAACCCCTTCTTTCCCTTTTTTTTTAAAAAAAAATTTTTTTTTTTTTCCTTTTTTCCCCCCCCCCCCTTTTTTTGTTTTTTTGGGAAAATTTTTTTTTAAATTTTAATTTTTTTTTTTTAAATTTTTTTTTTTCCCCAAACAAAAAAAGGGTTTTTTTTTTTTTTCCCCCCCCCGGGGTTTTTTTTTTTTTGGGTTCCTTTTTAATTTTTTGGGGGGGGGGTTTTTAAAAATTTTTTTCCCAAAAAAGGGGGAAAACCACCCCGTTTTTCCCCAAAAAAAAAAAAAGTTTCTTTACCCCCCTTTTTGGGGCCAAAACCCCCCCGGGAAAAAAAATCTATTTTTTTCTTTTAAAAAACCCCCCCAAAAGGGAAAAAACCCCCAAAAAAAAAAAACCCCCCCTTTTTTTGGAAAAATTTTTTTTTTTTTTTTTGGGGGCAAAAAAGGGGGGTTTTTTTTTTTTAAATTTTTTTAAATTAAAAAATTTTTGGGGGTTTTTTTTCCCCTTTTTTTTCCCCCCAAAAAAAAAAAATTTTAAAAAAAATTTTTTTTAAAAATTTTTTTTTGGTTTTTTTAAAGGGGAAAATTTTTTTTTTGGAAAACCTTAATTTCCCCCGGGGGAAAAGGAAAAAACCCCCTTTTTTTTTAAAAAGGGGCACTTAAAAAAATTTTTTTTAAAATTTTAAAATTTAAAAAAAACCTTTTTCCCCCCCCCAAAAAAACCCCTTTTAATTTTTGGGGGCCCCCCCGGGTTTGTCTTTTTAAAAAATTTTAAAAGGAAAAAAAAAAGGGGGTCCCTCGGCCCCGGGAAAAAAAGGGGGGGGGGGGGGCCCCCTTTTTTGGGGGGAAAAACCCCCCCCCCGGGGGGGGGTTTTCTTTTTTTAAAATTTGGGGCCCTTTAAAGGTCGGGGTTTCCCCCTTTTTTGGGGGGGGGCCCCCCTTTGGGGGGGAAAACCAAAAAAATTTATTTCCAAATTTCCCCCGGGGAAAAAAACCCCCAAAAAAAGGTTTTTGGGGGGGGGGGGTTTTTTGGGGGGGGGGTTTTTTTTTTTTTTTTTTATTAATTTTTTTTTAAAAAAAAAGGGTTTTTTGGGGGGGTTTTTTTTAAAAATTTTTTGGGGGGGGTTTTTAAAAAACCCCTTTCCCCCCTTTTTTGGGGCCCTTTTTTTGGGGGGGGGGAAAAAAAAAAACCCTTTTTTTTTCCCCTTTTTTGGGGGGGAAAGGGGGGGGGCCCCCCACGGGGGGTTTTTTAAAAAAAACCCCTTTTCCCAAACCCCCCCCCCCCCTTTTTTTTTTTTTAAAAAACCCCCCCCGGGGCCCCCCCCCTTTTTTCCCCCCCCCCAAAAAAATTTTTTTTGGGGGGCGCAGAGAGGTCGCTGCAATGGCGGGCATCGTGGACCAGCTGCAACAAGTCGCCGTAGGAGTCGGAGCGGCACATCCAAGTTATGCCGTCAATAAGGTCGACGGAATTGCCGGGGGGTTTTAACCCTCCACGATGAACATCTACGCACTGAAAAAAATACGTAGACCCTTTGCTTTCACGTGGGGTTAAATGGTTTTGGGGAGAGCAATCGGCAAAAGCGGCGTGCCGGAAGCAAACGGGCCGGGGGGGCGGGGCCCTTTTCCCGGGAACGGCCCCGGGCAAAATCGCCGGGTTTTTCGGCCGACCTGTTGGGGGCGGCCTGGGGCGAGGCCCCCGACGGGGGGTTTTGCATGCGGGGGGCGGGGATGTCGCCCCAAACCGTAAGGGGTTGTTGTGCTGCCCCGGCCAAAGGGGGACAGGCCCCGAGGGGTACGTATGGCGGAGCGACGCATCAGCTGACGGGCCACGGGAGCATTTAGTGGCCAGAAAAGGACCCCCCGGCCGGGGTACCAGGACGACAGCGGACGGCGGAACCTACGGGGGGATCGAGCGGAACGGGGGCGCCACGCGTCTCGGCCCGGGGCGGGGGCTGGGCGGGGCCAAGCGCTTTGGGGACCGGGGCGGGGTTTAGGTCGGGCGCGAATGAAAGGGAAACCCAGGCAGGGGGCAACTGTGAAACCGTGCGCCCCGGGGGGTGGGGTGAAAAGGGAGCAAAGGTTTTCCCGCCTTTTTCCGTTGTTATGGGTGCCAACAGATAGGTCATTTTTTAACCCCATAGGGAAAACCGGGGAAGAAAAGGGACAGGGTTAAAGGGCCAATCATCAAGGTAAAAAGGGTGAACCGGAAACAGGCAGGATAAAAAAAAAACCCCAATTCATGAACAATACGGGGTGCTTTTAACTTGTCAGAACAGCCCGTGGGAAAAACATGAAATTGGGGGTTTAAAAACCCAAAATTTTCTGCATAGTGGCGGTGCACACCTTTTTCCCTAATTTCAGATGGATTTTTTGTCAAACATTCCAAAAAAACGGGTGAAATTCGCCCAAAAAGTTCTGTTTTCCCAGTCGGGGGAATTTCACAATGACTGGAAATATTGCTTTAATTTTAGGGGAAATTTTCAACATATTTACGTTTTGGGGGACGTCATTCTGGGGATGGTTGTTTCAAAGCATGCTGTCATAAAATTTTCCTGAATTACGATTTCGCTGGCGGTAAATTGGGGGCAAACCCCCCACAAACATGCCCGTAAAATCCAAATTTAGCTAGAACTGGAAATCTTTGTTTTGTACCAGCAAATTCAGAAATGGTTTTCCCAAATGTCTGACAAAGGGCATACGACAATGATTATTTAGTCACTGAGGCCGTAACATCAATGGAAATTAACATGCCAGACACAAAAATGAGTTATTGTGTGGTTCAACCGAAACGTGGAATCACGGTTATCAGAGTTGTAAATAACTCCAGTTGTCCAACATCTATTGCTAAGGGTGTAACAATGGCAATTTGACAAAGAATACCAGTACATTATGTGAATGAAATCAGTGAGGAACTTGATCAACATGTACAGGCAGGAGAGACAGAGGTGACAGACAGTGAAACGAACTTAACGGACACGACAATTAATTTGGATAATTCAAATTTAAGCATGGAACAGAAGGAGAGATTGAACGAACTGATCAGTCAAAACATGGATGCTTTTGCGGTAAGTATGCACAATTTGGGGAAAACAGAGCTACATTATCATAGGATTGATACTGGTAATGCACGGCCAGTAGCTCAGCGGTTTTACAGGACATCGCCCAAAATGCGTAAAGAAATAAAACCCTATTAAGGAACTTTTAGAGAATGGTTTAATTGAACCACCCCCATCAGAATGGGGATCACCAGTGGTAATGCTGAAAAAGCCAGGGGATGCTGGGTACAGTTTGCAATTGACTACCGGAAGGTAAATGCAGTGTCTGAGAGAAAAAGACCAGAGACGACCGAAGATGGTTCTGCATGGTCTACATAAATCGTGTTATATTTCGGGCGATAACACAAATGAGTCAACACGCTTTAGGCCCTACATTCATTGTAACTTTCGTTTCTTTTGTGTCATTGATGTGTTGCTACACTGTAGGAAAAATCAGCACATTTTCTAATTGTAATCATGAGTATCCAAATATGTTTTACCCCTCAGCGGGGTTTTTTCCGGGCGATCGGTCACCAAATAACAAATACGACCCATTTGAATAATTATACCATTGCAAAATATTATATGCTGTCGTTTTAATGAGTAATAAAATTTGTACTGAGTGAAGGACGTAAAGACTGCACGACCAATACATGCCTCAGTTCAGCACAGATCGAGTCACTGCTAACAGGTGGGGGGTAAAGGGGGGGCGGTTTTATTGTGGGTACATTTTTAAACAGGGAAAGACCCGTGGCTAGGAAAACGGTCATTCAAGGCGAGTGGTCGCACATGATATAGGTCGCACAAAACAACTTTTACTGTATTTGCTAGATTTCTTGTTATTATTATATATTTTATGACTAATAGGTAATTTTAGTTAATGATATAGACGCATGCATTTTGTTTAATATTACATGTGGGTTATATTCTTCTTATTGTATAATTTTGTTTAATAGCAGTTATAAATAATTATGGAAGTGGTGCAATATGAAATCAAATATTATTTACAGACCTTTAACAGGTCTGTTGTGAAATCGTACTTTGTCATACACTTTGACTTGTGTATTCTTTGCGACGGGAACCATTTGTGTGTATTACTTCCGTTTTAAAATATATATGTGTGTGTGTGTGTGTGTGTGTGTGTGTGGAAAAAATATTTTTTTATAATATTTTTATTTTTTTTTTTTTTTTTTGTTTTTTTTTTTTTTTTTTTTTTTAAATTTTTAATTTTTGTGTGTGTAAAGAAAATATTTTTTTTTGGGTTGGGGGTTTTTGGTTTTTGTGTGGTGTGTGTTTGTGTCAAGGGGTGGAAAGGAGGCGGCCCCCAAAATTTTTTATTTCAAGTACCAACAATTCAAAACCCCGTAACAATAACACATGTTACAATAAACACCCAAAGCATACACAATATATACAACAATGCACAAAAGTTAACAATTACAGCCAATAAAATAAGGAAACAAGGTGTCTTCGCCACAATATCCTGAAGACGTACATTTAGAAACCTCTCTTCTCTGTCAATCATCTGTCACACTAACCACATCAAATTACTACAGCCATTGCAGGTAACTGAAATTATATTCATCTCACGCTGAAACCATCTGGTATGACAATGAAACAATAATTATGAACCTATATGTCCCCGTTATGACATCTTTATGACAATGATGAAACACCAAGACATTTACATACCAACACTCCAAATACATGCTCATGCTTCTTGCTCCCAAAGCATCAGTTAAATCCAAAATCCATATTATTCAAGAAAACCAGTGACATCTGTCATAACATAGTGTCATCCAAGGGATCCTAATGTCAACATCGTACATATCAGTGCTGCCTCCTAGCGACCACCCTAATGCCCAACATCCAGACTTGTTTGCAACAACATACATTTTAAACTGCAAATACAATGTCTTAATTTGTGGTCCATAACCAACAACATAACAACCGTGCTGTGATACCGAACACTTTCTCTCACGATACATAAATCGCTACTAGCATCTAACCAAAATAGCACTCAATGCTATTCTAGATCCACGTGGTTAGTACGTGGAATAGTGGCAATTTGCGTAATACACCGATTTGCCGCTTCTCATACAGAACCACACCCTCTGCATGGCATGTAGCTGCACAGTTCAATATACATGACAATCATAATGGTTAGCTGTGGCATCATTATCCGGTAACTAAAAGCCCAGATCAGTGGATTTTACCTGTGGGAATACGAAGGGAAATTAAACTACTGCAATAACTAACTCAGTAAATGTCGACAATTATTAAGGAGCAATAATGGCTCAAATGTTACAGCACTCATGGCTCAAATGTTATAATACAATTGCAGTCATTAAACTCCCAAAACCCCCCCAGGCCCCTCGTGGGTTTGGCTTTTGCTTGCTCTCCCACTTCCCCCAAAATTTTCCCCCTGAACAAACCGCAGTGACACCTATTGTCACTGCTTAGTAACACTGGTCATTAATAACCACGTGAACAAAATTTAAATCACTGAACAAAATTAACTCACAAATAAAAATAAATCATTAGCCCTCATGGCAGAAGGGCATATATATATATATATATATATATATATATATATATATAATATATATAAAAATATAAAATATATATAATTTTTTTTTTAAAATTTTTATTTAAAAAAAAAGTAATTTAAAAAAAATTTTTTTTAAAAGGGTTTTTTTTTTTTTTGGTGTGGTGTGGTGTGGTGTGGTGTTTTTTTTTTTTTTTGGTTGTTTTTTGGTTTTTGGTGTTTTGGGGTGGTTTTGGTGTGGTTTTTGGTGTGGTTTTTTTTGTTTTTTTTGGTTTTGGTGTGTTTGGTTTTGGTTTTGGTGTGGTGTGGTTTTTTTTTTTGTTTTTTGGTTTTGGTGTTGTTTGTTGTTTTGTTGTTTTAATGAAAATTTAAATTAATTTTATACTAAAAATTTTTTATAGGCCTAAGATACCCTTTTTAATAATTTTTTTATTGATATACTTAATGCAAAATAGTCCATGTTTAAAAATAAAAAAATAATAATAATAATAATAATAATAATAATAATAATAATAATAATAATAATAATAATAGTAATAATAATATAATAGTAATAATAATAATAATAATAATAATAATAATAATAATTTTTAAAAGCCAATACCCTCAAGTCAAACTCCGTAAAAAAAAAGGGATTAAAAAAAGAAAATCGTAAAACAATGCGTGATTCGCCCAAAAAGGGAATAAACAGCATTAAAAAATAGGTTTTTAGAAATCAATATTAACTTCTGATTTTCTGATAGGAAAACGGGAAATTTCCCCACAGTTGGTGCGGAAGGAAATTCGGGTCCCAACTTTTTTTTCTCCCAGTAATTTAATAGGGGGCTAATTTTAAAATATTGATGGGAGTCGGAAATTTGGGTTGTATTTTAAAATCTTATGGTAGAAAAATTTAAAATAACTAATAAAATAAAGTTTCAAACGGAAAAATTTGGAAAGCTGAGTTTTCTTATCCTTGGTTTTCAGTAAAAATTTCAGTAGTCAAGCCTGCTGCTTACTAGAGCTGTTCGGGGTTTTGCAACGGAAAGTTATATAAACCGGCGAATACGGCGAAGATCGCGGATATTGGAATTTTTTTGTTGTTTGAAATTAAAATTTTCATCAAACTTACTCCGAGATTAAAACTGAGGCGGTGGTGTGATATTTTGACTCCGGTTTTGTGTCGGGAAAAAAAGCTGGGTTAATACCAATGATAAAACTTTGTTTGCTTTTTTTACTGTTTTTTTTCCGAGGGGGACATCTTGAAGACAATCCCTGGGCTGGTTTAGGGGGCATAATTTGGCTCGGAAAAAAATTAGTTTTTTTTCTGTAAAGGTGAAAACCCGGGCCCCAAAACAGAAACCCCCGGGGGCAACAAAAGGGGGGCAAAAAAAGAAAAGAAGGGGGAAGGGGAGACCCCATTTTAAAGGATTGCCTCCAAACAATTTAAAGTATGAAATAAACCAGCTCAGGGTATGCTAGATATCCCCTACCCGTCGATAAGCTGTATTGAAAAATGTCGGGAAAGGGTTTAAAGCGGCGGATGGAAAAGGGGGCAGTGATTACTTTTCCTTTTAATGTTAAGATTTGTGTCATTGTGTTTTTAAAAAGGGAGTTTCGTTTAAAATTGTTTTTTTCGAGACTTAAAAATATTTGATAAAACCCAAAGCAGATGTGAACCTATTTTGCTTTTAACCTTTTCAAGTAAAAAATGAAGCTATGGTTTGGGAAAAAGGTATGTTGCTGTTTAATTCTTCCTTAGGCAGAGTTGTCTTCTTAAAAATTTGGTTTGCATGCCACATTTAAAATCTTCAGGAAATACGCCGGAGCGCAGTGATACATTTTTGCCATCACAGGATTTACTTCGTGACGACATGATTATTTTTTATCACTTCAGCAGTTGTGGCTGGTTCAAACGACGCGGGGGTTTTTGGGGGAAAATTTTAGTTGTTTTGGAAAGGGGGTTCAGCAAAAATTTTTAGAAAAAGATTTATACAGTGACTTGATTGCTGCATGGGTTGGTAGAGAAGGAGCAGGGCCCCCTTTTTTGTTACCATGGTTTGGGGAGCAGAGTTATTTGATACCATATTTTCGTTATAATAACCTTTTTAAATTTGTCAGTTACACGGGTGTTTGCCGTGTGTAAAAAGGAGACCTTTTTCTAAAGGGTTTAAGGGGATTTACCCAAAAACCCCAAAAACACCCTTTGAATTATTTCCCGGGGGAAACCAAAGGGGCTGGCGGCTTTTTTGACCAAAAAGTTTAATGGGTGCATGTTTGTGAATGTTTTTGATTTGACATTTTGTATAAGTCTGATACATTTTTTAGGTGTGTGGAATCGGGGCGTGATGGGGCAATGTTAATACTGTGAATGGCTCTGTAAAACACGTTGTGTTTGGACACGGCTGGGGCTATAGGAACTTTAAGATCTGTAATTACTGTGTAATGGTCGAATAAGTCATCTGCGATTGTGGGTGTGTGACGTTCAGAAGGGCTTTACAATACAATATTCAGTAAAATAAAATATAACATGTAACTTAGATATTAAAATAATAATATAAGTAAAATATATAAATAAATATGTATAACTTGTGCGTTATTATAGAGATCTGAACGAGAAGGACTAAAAGTTCATTTCCAGACCAGTTCGGAAATAAGCGCAATTCTGCCCGTTATTTCCTGGGCAGATTAGTAAAATTAGTAATCCTGAAAACGTTTATTTCACAATTACTGATGCAGAGAATAAGTGTATGCTTTGTAATTTTTTATCAGATTTGTCGAGACTAGCTAAAATAATATTTTCAAGAGTTCATAAAAGTGTGCATATTTAAGAGAGAACCTTGACATTTGGTACATATGTAGAATAAATGACTTATGGGGATTTAAAATACTCACAATTATAGCTTGTACTACCTGTACTACAGTAAGTAGGAGAGTCAAGAAATGTGGCTTCTCTGGGAAGAGAAATTATTAATTAGGGAATTCTGACTTTACTTAACTGAAATGTTAATCATTAATAGAAATTAGAAAATCAATAGCTTAATTAATATTACATTTATTATACTACTTCTAATATAGCCATTTCTGTATATCTAATACATTTGCCATCAACTGTTCATATAAACAAAAATTAATCGTGAGAAGAATTGCTTTGATAATGTACCTCGAGTACGAGTACGATTACTCAGAAAGTAATAGTACCTTTTCCCATTTTGTTTAAAAATCGCCTGTTAATGTAATAACTGCCTGATAATGTAATAACCCTCGCCTGATAATATAATAAACTTCCTGCCTTTATAATGTAGTAATGTTTGCCTGATAATGTAATAAACTCTTATATGATAAATTATGCATATTAATAAACTGTTTTCATAGTATAAGTATTATGATAGCATTACCATTGATTTATTTTGTAATAATGATTTAAATTAATATTTTACTGGATACCATGTAAATGTGTAATATAAGTTTAAGGGTTCAGTTTAATAATATTAAGCGTTGCTATTTAAATTATGCAGAATCGTTTTATTGAAATTATGACAAAAGTTAATTTAAAGGTCAAAATCACACAAAATCGAGCAGGCAGTCTAAATAAGATATTACAAAGGCTTATTAACATTACAGGCGTATTAAAGAATGGAGGCTATTTCGCAGAAATGTACGATGACCAGTAAAACAAGCAATTTTAAAATATTATATGAAAGTGTGAAATGTATAGAATACAAATGGCTTATAAATATAATATAAATGTTTTCATTGCTATTTTTCAATTAAATTATTTTAAACATTAAGTTATAAAAATTGGTAAAATAATTTTATTCCAGAAACCATTCTTATCACATGTGAGATGTATAAGGTATACATCACAAATTTTAATATTTTACACTTAAAACATATTTCTATTGTTGCCAAACTAAGTTTACTAAATAGAAACTTAAACTAACAAATTAGTTTACATATTACCATATCCTATGCATGTATAAAATTGAAAGCTATATTCAAATTTTGGATGGAAAACGTTTGTTTACCTGATTAAACAATTGCATGGGGCCACCCCAAATTCCGGACGTCTGCAAACCCCAGCCCTTCTTTTCCTTTTTTTGGCCAGCTATTATTCTATATAATTTAAGTCCTATTAGCTGTTTTTGGGAACCTGCAGTGTACCCTTTTATGGATCTGGGAAACATGTTGTTGGGAGCATATTATTCAATTTAATAAGCCGCATGCCACTTTTCCTTTACTTTGAAATTCCTCCTGATTCAAACCTAAAAAATTTTTTAAAAAGTCCT
>JAODUO010002005.1:37500-47182 GCA_025642075.2 Ridgeia piscesae | reverse complement strand
TCTTTCTGACTTTCATAGGCAAACTACCATTATAATTTCGGTCCTCTTTCCCCTCGTTTCCCTTCCACTTTCTGAATATCTGCTGACTTTTCGAGTTTTTCATCTCCCATCCTTACTCCATGACCAGCCCATGCCAAATTATTCCTCGCCAATTCCTCCTCTCTCAGTTCATCCCTTCTTCTCTTATGATATTTCTTAACTCCCACGATTCTTCGTATCAGGTTCGTTTCGAAAACGTGGACCTTCTCCTCTTTTTTTTCTCAATTAGTGCCATCGCGTCTCTAGACCATACATGTATGCCGGGGTAACACACGAAATGAGCATATTTCCATTAAATTTACGTGAGTTGCGCTGTCTCCCATTACATTATTCTTTGAAAGACTGGGAAGATGTGATGTCGAGAGTGCCAAGAACAGAGAAGATTGTAGTAGGAGCTGACCTAAATGGACATGTGGGGGGGAAATCTAGGTGTTTTTCAAAGAGTGCATGGAGGAAAAGGATATGGCAAAAGGAACAGAGAAGGGGAGAAAATCTTGGAAAGCATGGAGAGCCTAGACTTGGCACTAGTGAACACTTTCTTCAACAAAAACGAAGAGCATCTAATCACTTATAAGAGTGGAGGGAACAGCTCAAAATTAATTTCATCATGACACGAAGAGCTGATCTGAAGGAAATGCGAGACTGCAAGGTAATACCAGGAGTACCTCAGCATCGGCTGCTATGTGCAGTCCTGAGGACAAAATAAGCAAAACATAGAAGGACCAGAGAAAAGAGGATTAAGATCTGGACTCTGAAGGGAGAAAAAATGACGGAATACAGAGACAAAGTAGAAGAGGAATACCAGCTGGAGGCAGACAGTAATGCAGAAGAAAGTTGGAAATGATTTAAGAAAGTCGTCATGAGGGCAGCAGAAGAGATATGTGGAACCACCAAAGGAGGGAAACACCTGGAGAAGGAGATCTGGTGTGTGTGTGTGTGTGTGTGTGTGTGTGTGTGTGTGTGTGTGTGTGTGTGTGTGTTTGTGTGTGTGTGTGTGTGTGTGTGTGTGTGTGTGTGTGTGTGTGTGTGTGTGTGTGTGTGTGTGTGTGTGTGTGTGTGTGTGTGTGTGTGTGTGTGTGTGTGAGGCAAAGTGTAGTGGTGTGTGGTGAGTGTGTGAAGTGTGTGGTGTGTGTGTGTGTGTGTGTGTGTGTGTGTGTGTGTGTGTGTGTGTGTGTGTGTGTGGTGTGTGTGTGTGTGTGTGTGTGTGTGTGTGTGTGTGTGTGTGTGTGTGTGTGTGTGTGTGTGTGTGTGTGTGTGTGTGTGTGTGTGTGTGTGTGTGTGTGTGTGTGTGTGTGTGTGTGTGTGTGTGTGTGTGTGTGTGTGTGTGTGTGTGTGTGTGTGTGTGTGTGTGTGTGTGTGTGTGTGTGTGTGTGTGTGTGTGTGTGTGTGTGTGTGTGTGTGTGTGTGTGTGTGTGTGTGTGTGTGTGTGTGTGTGTGTGTGTGTGTGTGTGTGTGTGTGTGTGTGTGTGTGTGTGTGTGTGTGTGTGTGTGTGTGTGTGTGTGTGTGTGTGTGTGTGTGTGTGTGTGTGTGTGTGTGTGTGTGTGTGTGTGTGTGTGTGTGTGTGTGTGTGTGTGTGTGTGTGTGTGTGTGTGTGTGTGTGTGTGTGTGTGTGTGTGTGTGTAGTGGCCAGGAATTTCACCTCGGGCTAGCGGGTGAGCGGGCGTTAAGTTCGATTCCTGAGTGCTAGGTCGTCAACTTGTGTAACACGCCGTGGCGCAGGGGTAGAGCTTCGGACACTCGACTAAGAGAACACGGGTTCGATTCTTGTGCTGTCGTGTTAAACCTTGGGCACGTTTGTTCAGTCTACGTTGCTTAAGTTCACTCAGCTGTATGAATTAGTACATTGCTATAGGCAGTGGTGGCCATTTGTACGAGCAGCCTTCAAGCCCTAATTGCAGCGTGTCTGGAAGCATCCCAGAGAAGTTGAGGTGGTGTTTGATTCAACAACTCTGTAAAACAAAGTAAAGTGTAAAGCGTTTGAGCAGTGCTATACATGAACGTGCTTTGCACGACAGATTAGCAGTTTATTCTTTAATCAAGTTAAACTATACAGGGTTTGCATCACGGATAGTGAGTGCCCTTAGGCAAAATGTACTGGATACAATGGCAATAAGACTATATAAACGATTACTCCGCTAGAATCGCTTCTCAGACAACGGTTAACGAACATACATTGGTTTATTGCTCAGTATTGAGGCCACGTGATAAAGATGGAGAGAAGTATGTTAAACATCTCATACCGGGTCAGAAAAACAAATATATGGGTAAGAGAAAAGACAAAGGTCACATACGTGGTTAAATTAAAGTCAGAATACGATATAACTGATGAACATCGCGTGTCACCCACCTGGAAATTATACAAAGGGACACGATATAGAGGAAGATCGGCGAGACAATGGAGATACGAATAAGAGAACTATCTAGCATAGGATAATGCAAGATAAGCAGATGTGGAGGCAGCATGCTGAGGCCTTCGCCCATATCAAAATATAATATATAATATATATATATATATATATATATATATATATATATATATATATTATATATGTGTGTAGTATATGTTATGTAGTAGTTGTGTAGTACGTACTACGTACTATATTTTGTATGTATGTATGTAAATGTGTATATATGTATTATGTATGTTGTATGTATATGTATTATTAATCTATTATATATATATATATATATATATATATATATATAAAATATATATATATATATATATATATATATATATATATATATATATATATATATATATATATATATATATATATATATATATATATATTATTAAGAATAATTAACATACAGTTTTACAGTACCACTAGGCCTACACAAAGGGATTGTGTAGGAACAGGGACTTAACCAATCGTCCCCCAATCCTGGCGATCCAGCTGATGTCTACTACCAGAGAGTTTTTGTTCCAATATATCTTAATTCATGGTAAATTTATGATGGTTTGCCTCGTAATTTGTTTTCGTCGATGGTAATGCAATAAGGTCAGTACCAGCAACCCAAGTATGTATGTCGACTGGAACTGCAAGATATCGACACCATAACGAGTCTAATTTGTGATAAACTCAATCGAAACATATCTCGTAAAACAGCCATCAAACAAGATATTTACCATGTATTAAATGTTATGACGAAACTGTATCCAGCTTAAGTGTCTGAATCTGAGGGGATGGTGCAGGATCCCCAGCATTTAGGGTCGGTGTAGCAATTTGTACTGTAATTACTATGGAATGGGGTTAATTAGATCTCACAATATTTATGGAAGTTGGTATCTGTGCCGGTGCAATCGAAGGTTAGAGAGCGTGTAGAAGTTAGCAAGCCCCAATTGTTGTTGAAGTCAGATATGCTGACTACGAGGATAAGTAGGAAGCTGCGATTGTGTGGCCATGTAACACGGTCAAGCCGGCTCCGAAAACAATATTACAAGTCACAGTGCAGGGTGAAAGAAGAAAGGGAATATATCAGGATATATGTTAAGATAATATTGCAGAATAGACAGGGAAGACATTCGCGGAAACTAGCCATGAGCACATAACTACGAAGATAGGCGTCGACTGGTGAAACATTCATCAGTGCAGCCCTCTACGTCCCCAGCAGGTTCCGGGAGCAGCAACGTAACAATGGCGGTTTACGGAGAGACTAAAGGAGCAAGAACACATTTCGAAAGTCGCTGAAAATGCTCAACAGCAATGCAACGTTTTCCGATATAATGACAGTGTAGCAGCCAAAGGCGTAGCAGCCAGCACGGCGGCTAAATGTTTTTAATAGCACCCCACATCACATCCCGTCACGAGGGCGGAAGTGCCGATTTGAATCAACATGTGGCCAAGGCCTGATAACCGTCTCAACAAGCTGGCGAACCTGTGTCAAGAGGTGAATGCCACATACAGCGTTTTTCAGAGCATCGAAGACGTGTGCGAGCTAGAGCCTGTTGTAATGACACCACCCAAACACCCAGTACATCTAAGTTGACGTTTCAGATATAGTTTAGGAAGGCGTATGGAGTTGCCTGATTGAAGGATTTTTCGCGGTGACATACCACGCATTTGCGGGATAAAACAAGACTTAGAGGGTTGAACTTATACATATAAAATAAACAGCTGGCGTTTACACCACAGATGCATGGACGTGTCTGAAATAAAATGCCAAGAGTCCCCGAGAATCCGCCACCAACTAACACCAGGATTTCAAGATGGCGTCTACACGTTAAAACGTTAATTGTTTTAAACCATTGTTGATAAAATATACACATATATTGTACGTGTGTTGTGTGCTGTGTGCTGTGTGCCGTGTGCTTTGGCGTGTGCTTTGCGTGTGCGGTGTGCGTGTGCGGTGTGCGGTGTGCGGTGTGCGGTGTGCGGTGTGCGGTGTGCGGTGTGCGGTGTGCGTGTGTGTGTGTGTGTGTGTGGTATGTTGTTTTATTAGTTCCAAATATATATATATATATATATATATATATATATATATATATATATATATATATATATATATATATACTTGTTGCGTAATAAAATGTGTTGCAGTTGTTAGACTTGTCTCAATAGGGCTTGACACATCATTCATTTGGCAAACTCACCGTTTTGTCTCTTAGATATCAATGTGCGTATGCGGGCCATTTTTATATCTGTATTGCATGGAAATAATAGATATTATATGAGAACTATCTTTGCAAGTGTTTTAGAATGTGCCCATGTTTTTGTGACTCTGTTCCACTGAACTATATTTATAATATAGAAATGTAGAAAGACGATGTATGATTGTATGATGTTGAATCAATTACGTTACAGCACGGCTTCGTTGATTTATATTTATAAATGTCACAGTTACCTGTCATTATGATGTAATTGTTATTAAACTTAAACTACTATATAGATAGCATTGGAAGTAGTATAAATGATGTGATTAATGCATTTATAATCAAAAGATCATAGTAATTTGATGTAATTAATATACTGCTGGCTAGTATACGCAACAACTATGTTATGTATAGGTGGGGTATATCCGCGGCAGTTTGACAGTGTTGTTTGTGGATGGGGAAACCTGGGCATAACTGTAAACAGTAGGTTGGTTATCTGCTTACATTATATGGTTTCCATTGTTAGAAAGAAATGTTGTAGTGTCTCTTACAAACGAAACAGACAAGGTATCTACAGCAATCAAATAGACTGCCCAAGTTATGAAACCAAGGTAGGTCTAGAATGTCCCATTCCCATGTCGACAGCCCAGCACCACTGCCCATGGGCGCTGTCCGTGAAGCTTTACACCTGCACCCCCCCCCCCCCGTACTTCTATCAGCTATTATACCTGTCAACAGTAAAACAAATATATTGACATTTAAGTCACTAATGGTCTGTTGTGATACGCGTGGTGGCGATAATGACAACATTTTCACAGCAGCGTTGACACTGTGGAACCGTGTGTTACCAATACATATTTCGGCAAATTCCAGTGAAATTGTGTTACTGTTACAAATTAAACGTATAGAAACACATGCAGATGATACACGAAAGCGAAGACGTCAAGATTCGGACAACACAAGCAAACAAAGAAGTAATGGGAAACATGGCATCTGGGTTATGAAAGACACGGGACATTTCCTCATAGGTATGTGTTTCATAACTTAGTTGATACTGTTTTCTAAAACAAAACAAGTAATGGTATGCGAATGGATTTATAAATAACAAAGTCGTCAGTAAAATGTCATGAAGCGTTTTATTTCAAGTGAACATTCGTGGTGATGTCACTCGATATCAAACTTGCACACACACGACCTCGATGCTGCGGATGATGCTGGATGTGGTAATGCTTCCTTCTTGACACAGGTTCGCCAGCTTGTAGATGTGATGCAAGGCGTAATCGTACTGAAGATGAAAGGGCAGTTATCAGACACTGGCCACATTGTGATCTAAATAATATCTGCTGAATTAGTAATGTTACGAAAGTTATTTCGTACACGGCTCTAAATTATTTTATGATTATGTTTAAGGCATATTGTTATATATTACCAATAAATGTAAAAAATTGTTCAAAATACATGAATCACGATATTTATCCAGGCATAAATGTAAGTTCAAGCAAATCGATGTACGTACTAACTTTTTTTTCTTCTGTTAATGGAGTAAATTTTTAGAACTCCCTCGATAATTCACTGATTAGTTGTAAAAATGTTCATCATTTCAAAAAGTGTTATACAAATAGACTGTTGAATAGTTATGTGTTAGAGTCCTAGACCATTTTTGCCAACATAAATTAGATAAACAAAATTAAACATTCAGTTTTATTTTTAAAGAAATGTCACAATGTCTTTTTATTAAATGATGTATGGTTGCACACATAAATAGTGTTGTCGCACCTTCTATTGCACTGTTCTGATGTTTTATGTATGAAATTAAGAAATTATAAGGATAAACATGATAAGTATTGTACTTCTTTTACCCTTTTTTTCAATAATTTGTATTGTATGTACTGTATTTATAATGTAGTAGTAATTGTTGTTGTTAAAAAAAACTTTCAATTCAAACAATTGTCATGTAAACTTAGCTCTTGCTTTGATTAACTTATCTAATAAATTAAGTGGCACCATCCACCGCGTTGTACATATATTGATGCCATTGTACATATCAAACCGGACATCGTAGTGGGACATATACTTTTTATATCAAGTAATACATATACTTTGGCTTTGAGCTGAAATGTATCTAATTCTATAGAGTCAACCGTGCCACGTGTTAACAACAGCGAACGCTGGTTATATAAAAGATGCATATGGCTCCTTTGAGGGATATATATACTATATATATAGATTGTCTATAGCGCAACAAAAAACTCCTTAGGTCAAATCTCTTTATGGGAAATTACGCCTTCGTCTTAACGGCGCTCTTCTTAAATTAAAATTACTGAAATCTCTGTATAAGGCCCATTGGCAGCAACACATTTGGATGTAATTGTAAGTTACCTCGCTAAGGTTGTAACACAGTCCACTGAACAAGTCCACTGCTTGTTCGTAGCAATCAAAGTTGTAGAGGCTTTGCGGTGTCTGTAGCAATAACCGCCGTGCCAGTCGAGTGTTGTTGGTGGCACGCCCAGCAATACGGGCGAACACGTCGATGATGTCTTCCCGAGTCTGCAAGAAAACAACGCACTATCGTTGTACGTATGACATATCCTAGTTCGTCTTACGCCGTGTCCATCTGGTTTGACGGTATCAGACTGGTTGTAGATTGGCCATCAAGGGCTGAAATTACACATCACGGACGATTATGAATATTATTCTAACGTTTGAAGTAACACTAATTTACTTCACATACAACGGTGACATATAAAACTAAACACTGGAAAGAAGCTTCGCACACACGCATGCTGCAAATACGTTGCCTACACATTTTCATGTACGATTGTTAACTATGAAAGAGAGATGGGAGGGGGCGCGCACGCGGTAAAGAGATACGGGAATGTTTGATGTGATCACCGTTGAAGGATACTTTTGGTCATCATTAAAAATGTAATCAATAACAGTTTCAAATATGACACAGCTGCTTCCTTACAAAGGGGAATTATTTGTTCTTTCCCCGCCTGCGCGCGCGTGTGTATACGGGTATGCACGTGTGTGCGTGCGTGCGCACCCACAACACTACACATTTGCCGAACTGTCTTGCGATATACACACCCTGGTTAACATAGTAAATGAAACTGTTATACAATGCCAAGAACACGCAGATGTGCTCACCCTGTTGATTGCATCAATCTTGGCCATCAGTCTTCTGATCTCGGCTGGGTCTCTAGTTACGTTCAGCTTGTAACGCAACATTGCTAAAGGCACGTCCATCTGAGGAATGCCTCCTTGCTGTGGGCACAGAGGCAATGGTTATTCTAAATTCTTTGTCAAGAAATATGGATTCAACAAGATAGGTAGATATTTGACTGTCATATGTCTCGTATCGTCAGCGACATTATGATTGTAAAATCTAAACTGTTAACCAATGAAACTAACCACTAACTATTATTTGGTAACTCCGATCTATCGACTGCCATAATTTTCTAAAACATTCGTGTTACAAATTCCGGTTCAGGAAAAGTTGTTCATAGACTCTCCCCTTTGTTACCTCTAATTAACGGAAATGTGTTTCGTCATCACCAAATCCGGACAAAATAAACATAATATGAGGCGTGTATATTTCGATAGTTATATAGACACACACTTTACTAACTAGTAAACACTAAGCGTATACTAACGAATACTGATAGGTATGTTTTCCTAAATTAAATGTTTTAGTTAGCGTATGTCATTTATAAACTGACAATTGCTCCACGTGTTGTTTCCCGGATACTACGTATCACGTACGTCCCCAACGGCACGGCGTCTTCGTCGTTTTTTGCCGTCACTTGGTCCCTGGAACTTGGATATGAGCTTCGCCGACACACTCTGAAGGCAAGCAACGGTCCCAGACTTAAGACATGTAAATGAGTGAGTGAGTGAGTGAGTGAGTGACTGAGTGACTGAATGAGTGAGTGAGTGAGTGTGTGTGTGTGTGTGTGTGTGTGTGTGGTGTGTGTGTGTGTGTGTGTGTGTGTGTGTATCTGTGTGGTGATGGTACGTGTCAGTGATGTTGTGTAATTTTCGAGTTTATGAACTCCTGAGGTAAAAAGGACTGCCAAAAATTTTTTTAAAACCCCAAAAAATGTCAAACAATACATGCTTATCTTATATATCGAAAAACGATTTATTGTTTCATTTATCTTACTTAATATTTGAAAACGAAAAACGAACAAAGTTAGTTTTTTTGCCTTTTTCGTTCGCAAATTTCAAAACGAAAAAGCAAACTGCGGCATGTACACCCACCGCTTGCGCAGTCACTCTACCTTTTGTCCATATTCGCGCACGCTACTACGGGTGACTGCTGCCATTACATTCTGATATTGTTGCTGGACGGTCTCAGTTGGAGGTGCCTGGACAGAGATTATGCATATACACTGTAAATAAATGTATTATATAATATTTACTTTTTACAATGTGAACACTACTGAACAGAGCTTGCACTTTGGATTTTAGTGTGTAAATAAAGTGTGTTATTATTATTATACGCACCATTTTACACATTTACGCATGTACGCACATACAAACATGCACATCAGCAGACACTCACACGCGTGTGAACGCGCATAGTATACGGCTGCTGATATGATGAGACAAATGAAATGGTTGTCTTTATAACTGCATTTCAGAAGTGCTTTCCTTTTCCCCCATATTAATTAGTATAATCCAAGAAGTTACATCTTACACAGTGTGCTTCTGTTAGTCCGTGTTGATAGGTCCAGCTGTGTGCTGAGTATCTCGCAATAAACAGTACGTGGTGGGTATTTATGTATCAATAGTGTTTACTCGTTAAATTGCAGCAATAATGAATGCATCACAGGGAAATCGAGATAAGACCAATACTAACGGCTTCGGAGTCTGCCATCCAAGCGACACTGTATAGGTCTCCTAGAGACGTCCCAAAAACTGGTTCTACATTTGTTGACCAGGATGACTCATGTGGCTCGGCAGCCGTTGTAACATACACTGCAAGGGACACATTCAATGGTCACTGACGATGTACATCGCACTGAGTGCTTGAAACGTCA
>JAODUO010002005.1:27500-32500 GCA_025642075.2 Ridgeia piscesae | reverse complement strand
CATAGGAAAGAAATTTAGGAGGTCACTTGTAGATGTGAGAGTAAAGAGGGGAGCGGAATCCGACCACCACCTGCTGATTGCCAGCCTGAGACGCAAAGTAGAAGAACAATCGGATGGCGATAGCAACAAACAGACGATAATACAATATCCTACTCCTAAGCGATCTACAAATAAGAGAGGAATACAAGCTGAACCTTGCTAACAAATTTCAAGTGTTACAAGAAAGGGATATGAAGAACAACTGGGCCTGAACAGCCATTGGCAAAACACCAAACAGACATTGACATCAACTTGTCAAGAAGTGGTTGGCCTGAAGAAACAGCAACAGAAAGATTGGATCACAGCAGAAACTTGGCGCAGGATCCTGGTGCGGAAGGAGAAACAAATCAGCAGTAAACAGCAAGTCGAACAAGACCGGCGGTAAAAGCAAAGGCACAGGACGAGCACACAGAAGCCAACACAGAGGTAAAGAAGAGCATAAAAATGGACACACACAACTACGTCAACAGCCCGGCAGAAGAAGCAGAATAAGCCGCAAGATACAGTTGTATGACAACCCCAGGAAACTATCAGGCAAGTACGGCAAGCCAGAACGACCAATTAAAGACAAGGAAGGAAAGAGCATTACGGGAACTGAGCCACAGCTCAACACATGGGTTAAACATTTGAATTACTTCTGAACAGACTTGCACCAGTTCTTTTTGGTGTGGGTAGTTTTGAATGTTTTATTATTTAGATGCTATGATACGCTTTGCAGGGGTTGGGGGAGGGTTTTGACAGGCAAGGATAGTTGTCCTTAGATGGCTTTGTCTGTCAGCATTTCTGACACCCAGTCCGCTATTCTCATACTGATGATAAGTGTTCTAGAAGTGGTCGGACTAGGATTGTGTAAGCAGTTGTTTTGATGTTTATGGGGCATGGGTGGAGATTACCTCTGATAAATACAAGGGTGAGGTTTGCTGAGGTGTAATCTGATGGATACGTTTATTCCAGGTTAGGTCTTTGGTTGCGCATACTCCTAGATAGGGATGACTGTCTGTTTCTGGTAGTATTGTATTTTCTAGAGTATAATTAAAATGCTTTACACTTCTTGCATGCGTTTGTCTCATCACAAAGTATTTTTCGGGGTTAAAGTGATTTGCCAGTCATATTTCCATTTAATTAGTTAATCTAGGTCTTTCCGTAGTTTTTGTGAGTCTAATTGGTTGTTGGTTTCTCTGTATAGGACACAGCCATCTGCAAACAGACGGACTCTGGAGTGGATATTGTCAGATAAATCACTGATGTATATCAGGAAGAGAAATGGCCCTAGTACCGTGCCTTGTGGTACACCAGATATAACATGGGACCAGGAGGAATGTTCTCCACTGCCCACCACTCTCTGTTTAAGGCATGTGAGAAATTCAGAAATCCAGGCGTGTCTTTAGTTTGTCTAGGAGCCGGTTATGGGGTGATTTTGTATTTAAAAAATAAATTTGATAGGTCATATGTTATGAGTATTAACTAGGTTTCTGTCGAGTGTTTGCTGCGAAAGCCATGTTGTATGTCAGATAAAACGGAGTGTTCGTCAAGATGGTCCATTACGTTAGAGTAAATAATGTGTTCAAGGAGTTTGCATATTTCTGTTAGGGAGAAGGAACGGTAATTTGATGGAAGGGACCGGTATCCCTTCTTAAAAATTGGGGTGATGATGAGAAGGAAGTTCACCTGTGGAGATCGATCTTTAGAAGATTACTCTGAAAGCTGGAGCTAATTCATTGATAGCAAGTTAGAATATTCTTGCTGGAACATTAATTTGTTGTGACAGTGATGTCAGGCATAGTTTGAGTATGGTTCTTTTGGAAAGTTGGTATTTTCTTTCGTGAAGACTGATTAGAATTGGTTATTGAGGATTTCGGCTTTAAGTTTGTTGTCTGATTCTGTCTGGTGGTCTTTAGTTAGGCCTGGTATTCCAATAGTGTCTTCTTTTAGGTATTTTATGTAGGACCAGAATCGTTTTGCCGAGTCTGAACAGATTGATGCGATGTACCTTCTGTGGGCCTTACTTGTTTCTTTGTGTGCGTTTTTGCGTGTCTTACACAATTTGTCTTAATAGGCTTGGTTTTTGTGTACTTTATCCGTGTTGAAAGCTCTTTGTTTACCTTCGTGCAGTCGTTTTATACGTCTATTTATCCATGAAGTCGGTTACGTTTTGTTATTTTCTTAGTCGGTAGGTGAGAGTTCATTACTGAATTTGGAATTCTGTATACATTTCATCAACTGTTTTCATGGACATATCCTTAATTACAAATTCATTGCTCTGTTTGAGCAGGTCTTCTTTGTAAAATGTGTTTCAGTCCAAAGTCATAGAAATTTCTAGTAGGAATTTTGATATTTCGGGTGCAGTTCCATTTGGGTTTGCACTTAGTATGCCCAAGTGTATGTCGGCGGGAGATGTTGGCGAAAAGACCAAATAGCAATGTGTGTCTCTCATTGCCGCTTGAACTTTGTTTTCATTTACAAAGACTTGTATTGGAAATTCATATAAACCAAAATGTCAAATGGAGATACTTGGTGTTTGGGTAGCTGCTCCGTTTGATCAATAGCATCTTATCACGCAAATATCATACAGTAATCTAGAAAATATGCCTGTGTCGCTGAGGATATATGCCTTTCACTTTGCAAAATATATTTAAAATGTATGACATTATATATATATATATATATATATATATATATATATATATATATATATTATATGTGAGTGATTAAATTATAATTTAATGTTGTACTTACTTATCATGATTAGCAATGTCATCATAGATCATCAGAACGATTCTCTCCTCTGGTATACCGTTCTTCTTCACAATCTGATAGGCATGGCAAGCGTCTGCCTGCAATTTTGGAAGAATTCCACGAATTACAGTTTATAATACTTTCCATGAAAATTACGCATGACAACAACATACTATATTTATTATGAAGCGGGTATATTTTTTACGAAAACATTGCTAGCAGATTGTATGGATTCTGTGATAACTGTCCGGTGAACCTACATTACATGCTGGCATAATAACACACATCTAAGCTATGCTATACAACATGTACAAAATATTTTCTAAATACAAAAACTACATGGAACAAGGGCCTAACTCTTAACAAAAAGTAGTATAGACTAGTATTTAGAAGACATCGAGAGCAGTAACATATTGCGGTTTGCAAATATGATGAACATAATTCGGTTAAAATAGCGAACAAGCGAAACGATACTAACCTGATGACGGTAGTTGTGGTACATATGTGACCCGGCCACGATCAATGCCCAGTGCTTCGGGACTCCCACCACCATAGCCTCCGTCTCGCCACTCAGTCCTAGTAATAGAAAGCAAACAATAACAGCGTACATTTTATTTAAGTACAACAGCGAACGTAGACAACATTGACATTCGATGAAAACCACTGTCTGCTTTAAGATACGTTAATGTGTTTCACTCAGCACGGATTTGATTATTTTCTGTCCAAACTAGTTTAGTTGCTTTGAACGGGAACGCTTTTATTTCATGGCAAAGCGTCGTCTATTCCAATGGATTTATGTAATGTCAATCTTAGGAGCGCTCTCATAACCTTGCAGACTGGCTTATCAAGTATCCTCCAAAAAGCAAATTCCCAGCACTTGAATCCCCCATCCACTCTTAAACTGATATGCCATTAAAAATGGACAAATGCAAGATACCTACATCAGCATTGATAACTTATAATTTGCAAGTGCTAGTAGACCTAGTTTATAGCACGACTTTAGCAATAAAATATTAAAGAAATGACGTAGCCGGCTATAGCTAAGTGTTGACGTGACCAACGACATGCAGAACTTGTCCACGATAACGCATAAAGGATAAACGTTAATATAACATAAAGATTCGTCAAAATTATTGAAAAAAGTAAAGGTAAGTACCGGTCCTCAGGACTGCTCAAAGCGCTTTTACACTTTACTTCCCTGGCAGACCCGTTCAATCAAATACCGTCTCAACTTCTCTGGGAAGCATCCAGCCATATCCTACAATTAATGCGCGAAGGCTGCTCGTGCACATTCTCAACCACTGTCTGTAGCCATGTACTCATTTATACAGCTGAGTGAACTGGAGCACTATAGAGTGAAAAAAACTTGCCCTAGACTTTAACATCGCAGCACTCGATTTGAACCCGGGTTCTCTTAGTCGAGAGTCCGAAGCTCTACCCTTGAGCCATAGCGCTCTACAAATACTTCGAGATATATTTGCAGGCAGCTTATTTGTCTTTACAATGATAGAGAAAAACAAAACATTCTGCAATGGAACACCACGAACAGCCGTTTGAAACACTGCTATGTAACACCGCGAACAGCCATTTGAAATATTCCTATGGAACACCACGTACAGTCGATTGAAATACTACAATGGAACACCACGTACAGCCGTTTGAAATACTGCTATGTAACACCACGAACAGCCATTTGAAATACTGCAATGGAACACCACGTACACCCGTTTGAAATACTGAAGGGAAACACCACGTACAGCCGTTTGAAATATTGCAATGGAACACCACGTACAACCGTTTGAAATACTGAAGTGGAACACCACGTACAACCGATTGAAATACTGCAATGGAACACCACGTACAACCGTTTGAAATACAGCAATGGAACACCACGTACACCCGTTTGAAATACTGAAGGGAAACACCACGTACAGCCGTTTGAAATACAGCAATGGAACACCACGTACACCCGTTTGAAATACTGAAGTGGAACACCACGTACAACCGATTGAAATACTGCAATGGAACACCACGTACAACCGTTTGAAATACAGCAATGGAACACCACGTACACCCGTTTGAAATACTGAAGTGGAACACCACGTACAAGCGTTTGAAATACTGCTACGCATCAAACCACCTCTAGAATTTTGCTGCTCTCTAGAAATTCCCCGAGGTTGACTCTGAACTGCATTTAAGATGACAGCGTATAACATTTTGAAAAC
>JAODUO010002005.1:17500-22500 GCA_025642075.2 Ridgeia piscesae | reverse complement strand
ATGCACAGGCACGGTTTTGATGGAACCGTAGCCAGTTTTGACATATTTGTGATATTACATAAGCTTTTATGTTAGCTCAACAAGTATCTGGCATTACAAATTAAACAGCTTGAGAAAACAGAGAAACCTTACCTGATACCATTGCGCATGCGGCAACAGCCAGTAACAAGGCAGCAACGGTCAAATGCGTCATTTTGACAGCGCACAGCTCCTGGGATGAAAGCGTCGTTATGTGGAGATAGTCTTCGTGTGGTGTGTGTGTGTGTGTGTGTGTGTGTGTGTGTGTGTCGTGCGTGCGTGCGTGCGTGCGTGCGTGCGTGCGTGCGTGCGTGCGTGCGTGCGTGCGTGCGTGCGTGCGTGCGTGCGTGCGTGCGTTGCGTGCGTGCGTGCGTGTGCGTGCGTGTGCGTGCGTGTGCGTGCGTGTGCGTGCGTGTGCGTGCGTGTGCGTGCGTGTGCGTGCGTGTGCGTGCGTGTGCGTTAGTGCCTGTGAGCGTAAGTTCGTGTTCGTGCGTTAATGTATTAGCTTTAATGACATTTGCGAATGTGTTCAACGATCGAAAGCTTCCTGCTTCGTAAGAATTGTATATTTTAGCAAAGAAATGGTTACTAAAAGAACTAATTTCATTAAAATAAATGTTCAACATCAACAAAACACGTACATAGCATATATAGCGTGATGCGAAAGAATGCCTGAAACCAAAACGTTAGTGTTATTTTCATTATAAAGTCTAACCATGGTCTTGTATGTAATAAAATCTAAATGTTTTAATATTCTGAGCGGTGAAAATATACGGATGTACGACAAACTAATTGTTAAATATTTTCAGCAATACACATATTTTCTAAATGGATTGATACGTATTTACCGTATCGCACAACAATATGACACAAACGGTTCCACAATGTAATTGATATAAACTGAGTAACCGTTGACAGTCGAGAACATGTCTAGTCTTAGACAATACTGCTATGTTTACTCATACCTTTTAAAACAGATTTTGTTTGTCCATGTCAAGTCTTCATCAATAATGACTCAACGTAATTGTGTATGTCACACCTGCAGAATATTTGTCCCTTTCAAAACTATATTCACGCATGCCCTATGTTGTTTTTCATTTGTAAACCTTTGTTTTGATCGTAATAAGCGATAATTGACTCACTCTGAACCATAAGTCTAATATTCCTAGTTCGTGTACTACATCTGTAACAACATCAGTGTTACTAGCCGAATATCAAATGGTAGTATCATCTGCAAATAGAACATTATGAAGCAATCTATAAAGCGCAATACACACTCAAACCGAGTCACCTGGAAATGCCTGTTGAGTTCTTCAAAGTCGTCTTGAAACACGACTGCGATTTGGGATTTTGGCTCTCAATATATGTGCATTTGCCGACAGCAATTTATTCTCGCCAATGACGTCATGTAACTAAAACAGAATAAACGAGTTTTTATTGCATATTCACTTTCAATGAAGCGCAGGCATGTATAACAGCCAACCAATAAAACCTAGGAATTATACGATCACATTTCGGCACAAACGGACTTAATGCATGTTTGGACACTTAGAAACAGGGATCATATCACACCCCATTAGGTAAGCACATTAAGCTAGTTCACAGCATATATATAAGATTAACCATTAAATAAGACGAATAATCCGATCAAATTCCTTTATACAATAGCTTAATGATTGCTTGGCACATAGAGAAAGGGATTAATGACTCTTGGCGTACATGCTTGTTATACCAAGATTTGCAGTTTGTTGGCGAACTTACACCCGATAAATAGATACTCAACGAATGCACAAAGCCGCATAATTTCAGTAAAAGTAACTATGCCATAGGAAACTCGTCCTTACAGAAAGTTGGGTTAGACAGTTTGACGAACTTATATATGAATAACACTTCTCGTGTTGACAATTGCAGCGGTGTATCCAGGCAGTGAAATAAAATGCGTCTAATGGACTTCGCCGTCTTAACCTGAAGTGTGAATATTATCTTTGTTAGCTAGGAATGTTACAAATATCACAGGTGCATGTCTGTGAACATAAATACACACACACGCACGCACGCACGCACATAAGTTTTACAGGATAATTGATGGTGTATATATAAAATTTTTTATATATATATATATAAAATATATATATATATATATATATATATATATAAAAGGTTAAACGCCGCGTACGGGAGAGCAGCTATGCATATAGCACCGCGTACGGGAGACCGCTGTTTTAAGGAGACCGGAGGCGGTCTCCTTAAAGTTTTGATTGTGATTGTATAACTAATGCATTTTATTTAATGATTATCCTTGTTAGTGGAAATAGTTTAGAAACAAAGGAATTAACGTATGGAATTATTTAAAAAAATATTTTATATTTTGATTGGTTTTGAGCACATTTATTGCAGACACTTGTATGTATTTATGTGCATAAAGCGCCGCGTACGGGACCCCGGCAGAGAAGTGCTTATAGTTAATAAATGTTGCCATATTCTGATTGAGGGGTAAGCGTTACGTGCTCAGTGTACTATATAATATGCTTGTTTGATATGTATTAATTTAAATAAATCTATACACACATTAATAAAACAATTATTTGACGGATCTCCTAGCCATACGTTGTACATTTGTTAAATGCGGCGCTGTCAATTTATTACAATATCATAACAATATTGTAGTATGTGGTGTGTATTTGTATTTCATACGATGTTCCAATTAGACATAATTGAAAAATCAGTTACATAAAAATATACGGCCGGTCTCCTGTAGGCGGTCGTATATTCACTGGTCTCCCTATGCAGCATTTAGCCTTATATATATATATATATATATATATATATATATATATATACGTTAATTATATATATATAGTATTGATACAAAGTAAATAATATATATATATATATATATATCATATATATATATATATATATATATATATATATATGTAGACTGTAAATATATATATATATATATATATATATATATTATTTACATTATATATATATAATATATATATATATATTTACAGTCTACATATATATATATATATATATATATATATATATATATATATATATATATATATTATATATATATATATATATATATATTTACATTATATATATATATATATTTATCTACATATATATATATATATATATATATATATATATATATATATATATATATATTAGATAAGATGACAAAGTAATGCTGTGCACGACTTGCACGCTAAAGATATAGTACGGGTGTTGGATATATAACAGTTTAGTGTTCATGTCTTCGTGTCAAATTGTAATCAGTTATTTGGTGTATTGTGTTCAGTTATATTGATTTGTTTACATCATTGCAAGCCAGGGTTGTTTGCCTTGCAAAACTGCTGGCTGGCACTGAAATAATCAGCACCAACGACCAGTGGCAAGTGAGGACGGTTTTTGACACACTGACAAACACTAACCCCAAAAAGATACTAGTCAGGCTTGTTGTGTTTGAGGGCCCACCGTGTGCACGACTGGAGTGGGAATTACAATTTATTGCATTTATGATTTCTAGCACCTACCCAAGAGCATGCAGTGCACCGCGATTCTAATGTGTATAGTTCTTTTGACACTATTACAACAGAAAATACCACGGGATAAATCAGAAAAATGAAGAAACCCTAGCAAAGCAAAATTGAGCGATTTTGTTACGTTTTAGACGCATTTGTGCAATGTACACATTTATGTTCCAATAGCAAGCTTGCCATATTGCAGAAGAGGACACCCGCAATTTATTCTCGCCAATTAAAACAGAATAAACACGTTTTTCTTACATATTTATTTTCAAGTAAGCGTAGGCATATATAACGGCCAACCACTAAAAACTAGAAACTATCCGATCACATATCGCCATAAATGGACTTAGTGCATGTTTAGACACTTAGAAACAGGGATTTGTGACTTTTGAAGATACGTGCAGGTATCATATCACAACCAATTAGCTAGTTTAATGATCGCTTGCCTCACGTCTAGACTTGGTATACTTGCTGCACTAATAAACTGTTGTGATCTACTGAATTTTGACAATGACGTAACGTTGATTTTACTTCGTGTCACTGATCCAGCTTGAGCCGACTTAACAGGTGATAAAGTTGGCCAGACATCCTTGTTAGTGTGTCGACGGGTATATTTATTGCACTAACAAAAAACTGTGATATATTGAATGCATTCACTGGTACAGCGGTGAGTTTACACCGTATCACCAACACAACCACCATGATGGCTTCAGATATTACGAATCCATCAGCAGTTAACTCTTATAGTTGATCTTGCAAGCACCACAGGCGTTGGGACCGAACAGATACCGTGCGTCTATCCATGATTGATAATGAGAACATATCTAACAAGATTGTCATACCGAGAAAAATCCTCACGTTAAGGTAATTGAATAAGGTATCATTTGGCTCATCAAAAACCAGTTGGTTCATATTATTTATCTGTTTCCACTAGTTGTTACTTTATCGGCCGAGTCAAATATATACTTTCTTATATCAGTTGTAAATATTCGGTTAATTAGAAATGACTATATGTCTTCTATAGACATCACATTTATCTAATTGTGTTTAGGATTGTTAAATTATTTTCATTTACGCGTTTTTCGTATCTAATGTTGTAATTATGCAATCATATGAGTCGTGGTCCCCTGGGAGTCTTCATTGCATTGATAGCTTCTGTATTAGTTATAATAATTACATATATATATAATAATATATATAATATATATATGTATGTGTGTGAGTATGTATATATTATATATATATATATATATATATATATATATATATATATATACATACATATACATATATATATATATATATATATATATATATATATATATATATATATATATCCATATATGTATGTGTATTATATTATATTATTGGTTTTGTATTATGTTGTATATATATATATACATATATATGTGTGTTATATATATATATATATATAAT
>JAODUO010002005.1:5000-12500 GCA_025642075.2 Ridgeia piscesae | reverse complement strand
ACAAGCATACATACATACATACATACATACATACATACATACACACATACATACATACATACATACATACATACATACATACATACATACATACATACATACATACATACATACATACATACATACACACAGACATACATACATACATACATACTACACAGACATACATACATACATACATACATACATACATACATACATACATACATACATACATACATACATACATACATACATACGTACACGCAGACATACATACATACATACATACATACACGCAGACATACATACATACATACATACATACATACATACATACATACATACATACATACATACATACATACATACATACATACATACATGCATGCATGCATGCATGCATGCATACATACATACATACATACATACATACATACATACATACATGCATGCATGCATGCATGCATGCATGCATGCATGCATGCATGCATACATACATACATACATACATACATACATACATACATACATACTTACATACATACTTGCATACATGCATACACACATCCGCAAGCTCGATTACACTGAGACATTTCTGCAGAACACATATTTATTTAACCACAAGAAAAATCAGTTAAATCACACATATAATCACATACACACACACACACAGTCTCTCAAACACACACACACACACACACACACACACACACACACACACACACACACACACACACACACACACACACACACACACACTCATACACACTCTCTCAAACACACACACACACACACACACACACACACACACACACACACACACACACACACACACACACACACACACACACACACACACTCACTCACTCACTCACTCACTCGGCAGTTGCATTCCCAAACGTAATAACTGACCCGATCAAACACCCATGCGTTTATTTCACACGTTGTTATGTATTCGTTCCCACTTATCGGCAAGAGCGGAGTGCTAAAGTAAGGCAAACATACCTGTGTGTGTTCACGTCGTCTGTGTGTATATCCCTCCTCGCATGCAGCCCGTTAGTCCTCCAACACAGCGGTGATGCGACTGGAATACATATGCATATACTTAAAATGCAAAATATCAAATAAAATGTAAAAATAACATGACACAAAAGAGGCGTAATGTAATAATTCAAGGAGTGGTACCTACAAGCCAACAAATAACTCCCAAGGCCCCAACACAGTGGTTGCGCAAACATGCACCGACTATTCACTTTCATTTTTTGCACTCGCTTTCACCGGGAATGTCGACTCCTCGACAGCTGCAATCTCTCAAGCGTGTTTAACCCATTAGCCCTCGGCCGGCCATTGACGGTCAGCTCATACGGCACTGTAGTGTCTTAGTGTCAAGCAAGAAATGGTCAACATATATTTAAGATACAACAGCAGTTTTGTTACCACTATGTAGGTAATGCTATTATCTACAAAATACATACAACACGAAATTGGGATATTTGAATAATAAAGCAAACAAAACTGGCATAAACAATATGTTTTTTTTAAATCTAGGTGAAATATCTGAGAAAGCGCAGGTTTCACATTAAACTCGTGTGTGTGCTAATGGGTTAATTCGGTCAGCAATTTCAAAGATCTACTTTAGATAAACACACTGAGGCCATATTATAACTTCTTACCTGATGTATTTAATTATTTAATTTACTAAATGTACGTAGGCATTACCAGTGGTGAATACCTGGAAAGTAATCAGCGGTGGAATATTTACCTTTGCTGGAACAGTTACCTGTGGAGGGAGCGGGACAGTTTTTTTTTGAAGTATGAGAGGGTACATTTGGTCGTAGTCAGTCAAAGAGTGGACTGCTACCTCTGCTGGTCATTGTAGTGGTAAATGGTCAGTCATGGTAGTACGAGAGTGACACTTACTTCTGGTGAAAGACACCTTTGAGGTAACAATTATCGGCGGTGGGATAGAAACGAGTTACCCGATGGGGTAGTGATAGGTAAGCTGCTAGTGTTGAACAGGGAACACTTACCTGTAGTGTGACAGGTGCATTTACCTGTGGAGTTAAAGGGGTGACTTACCTGTAGTTTGACTGGGACAGTACGTTACCACTGGTGTGGTGGGACATTTACCTCTGGTGGGGTAGTTATTTGTGACGGGTCAGGTGGACAGTACGATGTACTGGAGAAGTTACATTCAATTTGTGTTCGTGACTAAATCACGCAAGGTTATAGTGATCACTAAAATAACACAAATATGAAATTTTGTAGCGGGATCAGATACGGAGTAATCGTATTATGTACTCGTACCCGTACTCGTAGTACTCATATTACATGTAGTACTCGTAGTACTCATATTACATGTAGTACTCGTAGTACTCGTAGTACACGTAGTACTCGTAGTACTCGTAGTACTCATATTACATGTAGTACTCGTAGTACTCGTAGTACTCGTAGTACTCGTAGTACTCGTAGTACTCGTAGTACTCGTAGTACTCGTAGTACTCATATTACATGTAGTACTCGTAGTACTCGTAGTACTCGTAGTAATCGTAGTACATGTAGTACTCGTAGTACTCGTAGTACATGTAGTACTCGTAGTACTCGTAATACTCGTAGTACTCGTAGTACTCGTAGTACTCGTAGTACTCGTAGTACATGTAGTACTCGTAGTACTCGTAGTACTCGTAGTACATGTAGTACTCGTAGTACTCGTAGTATTCGTAGTACTCGTAGTACATGTAGTACTCGTAGTACATGTAGTACACGTAGTACTCGTAGTACTCGTAGTACTCGTAGTACATGTAGTACTCGTAGTACTCGTAGTACTCGTAGTACTCGTAGTACTCGTAGTACTCGTAGTACTCGTAGTACTCGTAGTAAACGTAGTAATCGTAGTACTCGTAGTACATGTAGTACTCGTAGTACTTGTAGTACATGTAGTACTCGTAGTACTCGTAGTACTCGTAGTACTCGTAGTATACGTAGTAATCGTAGTACTCGTACTTTCTGAGTAATCGTACTCGTACTCGAACACATTGGTCCAAACATCCAAGTAATCGTACTCGTACTCGAACACATTGGTCCAAACATCCAAGTAATCGTACTCGTACTCGAACACATTGGTCCAAACATCCATGTAATCGTACTCGTACTCGAACACATTGGTCCAAACATCCATGTAATCGTACTCGTACTCGAACACATTGGTCCAAACATCCAAGTAATCGTACTCGTACTCGAACACATTGGTCCAAACATCCAAGTAATCGTTCTCGTACTCGAGTAACACAGCTACAGAAAAAGAATGACACTTGGAGTTTCTATGGAGGCTACCTTTACGGTAGCAACAGGATGTTCATTAAAGTAATCGTTTAAGTAATCATGATTACATTCTAAAGTATTTAAACTCGTATTCGAGTACATTCTAAAGTAATCGTGTTCGTACTCGAGTACATATGTTTTCGGAGGACCTGAACTCGTACTCATGCATCTTCATAGTAATTATACTCGTACTGGATTACATTTGTATTGTAATCACTCCATCTCTGAGCGGGATCTTTTTCATTGTTTATGCCAAATCTTTGGTGATCAGAATCATTTGGCAAATAATGTAATCCTAGTCTACTATCCTTCCCATTATCGGAGAAGCAACCACGGACACAATACTAAACCATGCTGCTCACACGAAGGAAGATGCTAAGTTAACTTCATGGTTAGATTAAAATATTGACGCATGGATACGTTTGAAGACATTTTAATGGGATCTAAAATGGGCTAGTACTTAATTTAGTAATAGTAATAATAATTCCATTTATTAATATAGCGCTTTTTAAGTAATTAAATACAAATAGGAACGCTTCACATTAACAGTAATGGCTGACGAAACATCAATTTGCGTAATCAACATTGTTTTTACATTAGTAATTCCTAGATCACAAGGTATTGTACAAGTTCAAGCAAATCGACGGTTAACGATTAAATTTACATACTAGTCCGCATTAACATTAATCGCAGCACCAACCACTGCGTTGTGTAGTAAGTGGATTCCCTAACCCTAAAACAATTCGTGCCCTATACTTTTTCGCTGAAGTCACTACCGTAATGCTTGAGGATACTGTTAAACCACTACCATGCATGTAGTTTTGAGCATACTCTCAAAACCAGTTGCAAGTTCAAAACATTATCCCTAACCACAGTTAGCACATATGTTACCATTCAGTTACCTTTGCGAATCTAACCAAGTTTAAGCCCGTAATCGTTGGAAACAATAAACGTCTGTATTATATGGGTAATGTCATATAAAATGTATATTATTCTGAGCCTAATTTCATTATTATAATTTGTTATGGTTTCAGTTAATTACGATTGGTGCTAAGGTATGATAAGTTGTTGGTGTGACAATGAGACAATTTAAATAAAAAGTAATACTTATTAATTGACTGAAACAGGTCAGTGCGACCGGAATCCTGTTGCATAAGCATAATAAAGCACGCTAACGTTATAAACAAGAATAGAAAAAGACCTGTGTGGTTGAGACAAGGAGTGGCCTACACTACAGAACGCACATGATCACACATCTCTCCCGTTGCTGTGAGAGCACACGTCCGTAAAACAAATTGTTATTGCTACCTCTTGTCGCAGACCTGGGGGCCGTTTCACTAAGATAAATAGCTCTTAATGAAAGTTCATCATTAAACAAAATTCGTTGTAAAATTGGATGAGTTTTATTTTCAAAACGACAATACCCATTGCTGTATTACCGATGATATAATTTCCAGTGACATTGTCCGGCAGGCGCGTCAAGGTGTTAACAGTTTTCATGTATTCAAGATCACAGTTAAGGATCAAAATTGATTTCTTAACTATTTCATATGTTAAGACTGTTAGTGAAATGCTCCCAGCTGTGCCCTGGCAGCGGTGTTTATTTGGTAGGCGGCGTCCGCTTACTCTTTGCTTGCTCGTCACGCGTCGCTGCACTCGGGATAGGTCTCACAGACGCCGTCGGCTAGTAATAAAAAATACTCCTTCGCTAACACAGGATTGTCTCCGGTCAAGCCATTTCGTCGCTAATAACGCCGTGTTTCATACGTAATGGAAAATAACCACACGATAGAAGACTTGTTCAGTCGAATCTATCATGCCCACAGTTGATAGCTTAGACAAATTTACGCTATGCCAAGAGAGACTGTTGGAAGTCATGTTATATCAGCTCCTACTGAGACACTTATTTCTTTCGTGTCACATTTCCTACACATTTGTTAGGTAACTGAAATATATTAATATTTTAGTACTGTCGATATGGAACGCCTTAAAAGCGTGTCATAAATTGTATCAACTACTTACGTTAGTAAATACACCTTTAAAAGAGCCAAATGAGCATTTATATATATATATATATATATATAAGGCGTTCGATACACATATAAATATGTACGAACGAACGTACGTAAGTACTCACATACATACATAAATACACACATACATACATACATACATACATGCATACATGCATACATGCATACATACATACATACATACATACATACATACATACATACATACATGCATGCATACATACATACATACATACATACATACATACATACATACATACATACATACATACATACATACATACATACATACATACGTACATAAATGTAATTATTATTAAAGTAAATAAACAATCAACAAATTAATACTGTCTGTGTGTTGTTGTGGAGTGCAGTGAACCTCCGTTGAGAGGCTCCAATTGTGAGCAGTACAACATTGACGCTACAGAAAAAGGCAAACATGTATATTAGCGTGGACAATTCCGCCCCGATATAGAGCGCCAGTTTCGTCTCTGTGTGTGTAGCTGTCCCCAAGTCAACACTTGTTTGTCTCGCAACCATCCTGTCCGTCTAGGGGCCTCTAGCAAATCATCACAGTTGGAGTTTTTGTCCTCTAGCAAATCATCATTGTTGGCAAGATATCCCGTTGATTGGCTGATCAAATCTGACATCCGTCAACAGTATTTGTCCAACTATGGAAAAACAGTTTCGTCTTTGTGTGTGCACAAGTCAACAGTTCTTTGTCTCGCAACTATCCTGCGCGTCTAGGGGCCTTTCGCAGTTCTAGTGAATCATCATTGTTAGCAAGATACCTCGTTGATTGGTTGATAAAATCTGACAACCGTCATCAGTCTTTGTCCAACTACCATCCCCTGCTTGCGGGACTACGAACTTCCTCTTTGGCGAGACGTATATAAAGGCCGCTGATTGTGTGTTGCGCCATATTGAACTGAAGACCACACGTCGGCTATTCAACGTTTCCTCAGAAGCAATGCACCCAACAGCGACCAGCGCTATGGCAGAAGACAAAGGGAAAATGGCAACTTGCTGTGATGCACAGTTCCAGGCATGTCTTTGGTTCGCTAATATAGTACCTGTAAAAGGAAACTGTACATTTACAAAATGTAGTTTGTAGTTGTGTCATGTTTTGATTACGTGATATGTTTCTGTCCATACATCAAGTAAAACTTTCTTATATGTGTATGTTTTGTTTCACTCGATGTTTACGTACCCTGTATGTCTTAGTATGAAATGTTTGTTTAACTTTGAAGAAGTAGGCAGGTGTAATTAAAAACATTCATATTGTTGTTACAAGATATTGTGTTATTTTTAGGATTTCTATTATCTGTTTATATAATGTAAGAAATGTCCGAAGTATAACACGATGACTGGATGTATATGTTATGGATATTGTGACGAAACCAGACATGTTAAATTGTCGATGCATGCAGAATAACATACAGTATGCCCAAACATTTGACTACAATAAAACGCACAAAGCTACGAAGTAAATTTGTAGGAATTGGATACTTTTCATGTTATCGACTCTTGTCGTTTCGTCATTAAACCGACAGTGCTTGTTATGGTTCTTTCTCAAATAATGTGTCGTTAAGATCCACGTCTTGCATGTCGGTAGTACGTCGAAAGTGCACGCGCGTCGAACGAGCGAGGTCAGGTGAAGACGAAGCACGTGTTCGTCGCAGTCACGTGTGTCGTTGTCGTCATCGTGTTGGTTGGTGGACTGCTCGGCGCGGCTTACGTATTCAAGGCAGCGGCCAACGACATCGTTAAGGTAAGGCAACTTGGTCACGTGTCATTCCGTTTGGCTTCATACATCCATTCACTCGAGAAACGAAGAATATATTTACGATAACTCATTATCAGATTAAGACTAGCATGAAGTTATATTTCTCAAATTAAGAAAGTACTACTAACGCGTAGGATATGTTGACATATAGTCTGATATCAACATACAATTCGCAATCACGGTGTTCGTAAATTGGTTAATAATATAATATTGCGTGTGCGTGTGCGTGTGCGTGTGCGTGTGCGTGTGCGTGTGCGTGTGCGTGTGCGTGTGCGTGTGCGTGTGCGTGTGCGTGTGCGTGTGCGTGTGCGTGTGCGTGTGCGTGTGCGTGTGCGTGTGCGTGTGCGTGTGCGTGTGCGTGTGCGTGTGCGTGTGCGT